>QFDD01008307.1:0-11649 GCA_006871305.1 Vachellia collinsii | reverse complement strand
AAGGCTAAAAACAACACGGTATGTAGAAGATCAAATGATCCAGGAAGGAATAAACTTGCAAAACTTAAGGACAAAATATGAAAGAAGGACAAAAGTGAGCTTCTTTTTCCCATCAAATTTTCTCGTAAACCGAAAGAGGTAACAAGAAAACAAGGTTGGAAAACGAAAATGCCAAACCTCATAAGCCCTAGGACCAAGTTCGGAAGGAGCTGATTTGGTCTTGGACACCAGAGAAGCAGTCCTTTCTTTTGAAGAGGTGGACAGACGAAGATGTGAAAGTTAGATGTTCCGGTGTTTGCGAGTGAAAAAATGGCAGAAGCGTTTGCATCGGAGAAGAGAACCGGATTTACCGGTTACAACCGGTCGTGCTCGCCAATTTACCGGCAGGGCTGGGGCTCACCCAGGTAGTTTACGCGCAGAAGTAAATTAAGCAGACTGAATGAAGAGAGGATGAGAGAGGCACGTGAATCCCACAAGTATTAGTTTTTAGACAATAATTATATGTAATTTGAGATAAATATATGAAAATAATTTTATCTTGATTTACATGAAAATAATTTTAGAAGTGATTGACAGACAAACTTTTAGTATTTTCACCTATCTTTCGTGTAAGAGCTGTTAATTTCTTCGTAGTGGGGTACCAGTATTAATCAATTAAATGATCATCCTATTTTTTCAAAAGATATCAAAATATTCTAAAACAATGAAACAAACCAGCAAACAAGAAAAATAACTCATTGTTACCAATGGAGGGTTAAATATAAGTTAGTATCCAACAATGTTTCGGGTATAATTTCCTTAAGTAGAAGAATATGTGATTTTTGTTGTAAATATTGTATGTGGTGGGACAAAGGAAGAGTCCCATAATATTTAAGATTGTGTAGATCCACATAAATATACAATAATGTAATATTAGATTAGTAAATGAGTTAAGAGGAAGAGTATGTTTAGCTATGACAAAGGGCCACTGAGACAAATCCGGCAATTTTCCCTACACCTTTGTTCGCAAGTTAAACATGGACTGGGCATGGAATACTTGCTAGAAATGCCATTGTAAAGATGAAAACGTTTTGGAAATAAAAGCAATTTGGAACGGACATTTAATGGGTTTTTATCATGTTTTATTATGTTTTAATGTGTTTGTCCGTTATGCAAACTTAATATGCATTCAAAGGCAATTACCTTCATAATGTTAAAATGGTTTTAAATCAATTAAATTGGTGGCTACTTGAAAGGTGTATGGCCTATATAAAGGTTTCAAAATGAGAGGTAGAAGAGGGCATAAAAGCTATATACTCCTCTCCTTCTCCTCTTACACTTCCTTTTACCTACTGAGTTTTATTACCTTCCGCTAGTTCTGTATCCCTATATTCTTATAGGAAGAATCCGTTTAATCTGAGGAGTGCCGCGACTTGCTCTGCAGGTAGTCGCGGAATAGCTCTTAAGGACAGTGTCCTTGGACGCGACTCGGATTAACTATTGATTTACAGGTGTTGCTGCCAAAAAAACAAATTTGGAGATAACACTTTAACCTTTGCTAACCCTCAAAGAAAAAAAAACAATTTGTTAACACCAACAGCAGTAAAATTTGGAGACACGAGTCTACGATTGGAATTTTCAAATTTTGCATTTTTCCATTGAAGACGCTGCATGGATAGAAGAGCCCTCACGCGGGGCTGGCAGCAAAAGTTTGATGAAGCCATTTGAATTTTGGCTTTGGAAGGTCATCTTAGTATTGTCATTAAAACTCGAAACATGACTTCCTTCAATATACATCACATGTGCGACGAAATTGTAGACTTGTGCGTGCCTAGGACTAGGAGACCTGCGTAAGCGTAAGAATTAAGAAATCTAACTAGTCAATGGACATATCGGAACTAATAAAACGCTGCGACCTGAGAGCATGTTTTCTAGCAACAGGGCGATCATTTTAAATAAAGGGCAAATGGGTGGATCACGTGAGAGTCGTAATCATTGATATTTCAACCCCTTAATAAAAACAATAGAAGGTTCTAAAGGAATGACTTGACTATTTAAAAGTTTCAATAATAATAAGTTGGGAGTGTAAATTTGTAATCATTTCTTATTCTTAAACGCAAATCTCTCTTTAGACCTATCAATAATTCCCGATAAAAATAATGATCTCTTGAGATTCATAATTAATTAGTAACACCCTTTTAATTCTAAACATAAAACAAATTTTTATAGGATAAATATGAGATTCTTCTGGATGTATTTAATTACTTTTTATAATATAAATTATACTGCAAAATGAGTTCTATATGCTGACATCCGAGGATTACGGTGTTCAAAGCATGGATTCTATGCAACGGATCCAATGTCATTTCCTTGTCTGAAAGCGCCTAAAATAAAAAATAAGTGATTTTGATGCTTTGTAAAGGAAATTATATACTTACTTTGCGTATGTGTAAAATCACCTAAAACAACTTAATTAAAGCAATCATTCCGGACTGTACAGGAGCCTTGGCTTTGAACGGGTGATGATGGTAGCGTTGCATTCATTTTATCAAAAAAAAAAAAAAAAGGCGTTACATTCACCTTTTTTATAAATTTTATCTATATTTTTTTTGGTTAAATAAGGGTATTATCATAGGAAATAATTATGTCTAAAATACCTTAAAACATTAAATATAACACATATTCCAATTAAAACGTTGATTGGTTGCGTTGGGGTCTAGGCCCAGGACTTGTCCAGAGATGGCTGGTAATTGGAGCACCTTGCCTTGACTCCAGCACTTATAAGAGAACGGCCTTGCTTTTCACTTTTTTTCTGGCTAAAATTTTATTGTTTAATCATCATAAGTAATTTAATAAATTCAAAGATTCTGTTGATGGATAATTTATAATTTATAAGTAATTATGTAGATGTAAATGCTCTCAAAACCACCAGAAGGCATGTATTAGCTCCCGCACCTGAACTTTTATTTTTCACGGGGAAAAAAAAAAGTTGTCCATTCATTCGATCTATTGGAGTGTTGCCCTTTCGGCGTTTCCAAACGCGGGAAAAAAAACGCGCGGTCTCATTGACAACGACCAATTGGTTTAGGACAGATATAGAAGGCGGCGATTGAAGACGGTTATTATTCGCTTACATAGCGGCTTCAAATGGCCTTGCTCTGTGTTTTTACTTGACCAAACGCACCTTTCCACTTCGTTCTTGTAACTTCTTGTTCTGTTAATCAACATATCGAAATGACCTGCATATCCCGGAGCTATTGATGGAGACAAATTCAAGCATTCAATCCCATCCCAACTCTTCCTCTCCCCTCATTTGTCAGCTCTCAACTCTCATGCTCTCTCTTTTCTTCTTTGTTATTCTCCACAATATTTTCTGTTTGGCTCTTCACATTTTTAAATCATTTCGTTGCCGTCCTTCCTTCATCTACGATACTCTCATGGC
This sequence comes from Vachellia collinsii, assembly GCA_006871305.1. Taxonomy (NCBI): domain Eukaryota; kingdom Viridiplantae; phylum Streptophyta; class Magnoliopsida; order Fabales; family Fabaceae; genus Vachellia; species Vachellia collinsii. The sequence goes on along the minus strand of QFDD01008307.1, from coordinate 8,228 downwards.
CTATCTCGACTTCCCTCCGTTCCTTTCGAATCTTCTCATACGCCCCTTGTTATATTTTGATTTCGGGATTGGTTTCAAATTTATAGCTTTTCCCGTTAAAAAAGAAAAAAGCTAACTTGACGGCTCTGGGCTGAGATCGAGCCCAACGTAGGTGTTTGCTACAAGTTTTCTGATGCATATCACAGGAGAGGCTCAGGTAAAACTGATCTATAAAGATTTCAAATTTACAAGAATCATGGTGTGTATCATTCTTTTATTTATTTATTTGCCGTTGTCCATGAGAAGCATCAATACGTACAAAAAATGGAGCCACACACAGCTCTTCAAATTGCACCATGTTGTATTATTTTCCATATCCATGTCACTTTGTCAGCATCTGTCATTCTCATAGGAGAGCTCAGCATGGTTGCTTAGATTACCATTTTTTAAGTTTATTCTTAGTGTACATTGCGCAGTCTTGTCTTTTTCTAGCAAGCTGATGTCATTTTTCTAATGTTCATATCTTTTCATCTTCATAACGAGGCCGATTTTCAATGCATTCTGAAGCTGAATTATAACTTTGATTTAGGCAGCCCTTTTAGAAGCATTTACTTCTTTGTGCGAGAATATTACAGAGGAGACCTGAATTTCTTGGAAAATGGCTTCATCTTTGGAGGAGCTTCTGGCAAAAGAAGGGTTCAAAAAGAGCAGAAGAATGACAAGGTCCATATCTTGCCTGCAGCCTGATGCTGTAACTGCACAGCCACCACGTCACTCTCTCCGACAAAGGAGACCTTCTATATCCGGTGAGAGAATTTTAACCGAGAGAGCAAAGCCTGATGTCTCACGTTATCAGATCAGAAGTGAATTATTGAATAGTCATACTGCCAAGAATGTCAGGCCAAGTGACGATCTTTATAAAAGAACAAAAATGGATGAAGAAGGACTGGAGGATAAAAACGAGGATAAACTTTGTAGCAGTACAGAGGTAGGTACAAAAGTTGATCTAAAATCATCAGAAAATATGCCAAGATTTGAGATAACTGAGATAAGGGACCAAAAAGATAACGGGATTAAAGATAACTATTCAAATGAGACATCTGATACCCCGAGAGGGAAAGAGAAGGATTCAAGGAAGATTATAAAAGGGCATAGGAACTCCTACAGTAGATCTACAAGCAAAAGCTTTTATAACGGTTACCAAAAGCATCATGAAAAGGGGGCTTCTAATCTGGCTTTTGATGAAGTTGCTGTGCTAGCGATTGTTTCCATTCTAAATGGACGTATGAAACGTTTCATAAAAGATGAGGACTTCCGGACTACGTTGCGTCACAATTGTTTCTCTTCGTTGAACTTCATTGAGCCAGAAGATGAGAACAGTTCGGAGGCCAAAGTAATAACAAGTCTTGAACAAGGAATTGAGACAGTCGAACGAGCTGTTGAGGAATCTTTACCTCCAAAAGAATTGAAAAGAGCTTCTTTGCTGCTAAGTATTGTTGCAGGTTTGAGTTTAAATGATTTGAAATATGGATTTACGTGTGGGATTCCGAATTACAAGTTTTCAGCTTCTGCTCATCTTTACCTTAGTGCGTTATATAAGATTCAGAGAAAAGATAAGGCGTCAGCAAAGCATCTTTTGCAAGTGTTTTGCGATTCACCTTTCGAGGCACGCACAACGTTGCTGCCTGAACTGTGGGAGGATCTATTTTCTCCACATTTTTTCCAATTGAAAGCATGGTACGCTGAGCAACTTGACATTCTAGTAAATAGACCAAGCAGAGCAAGAAAACAAAATCAGCTTCTTGAAAAAGTCTACGAGGAACATTTGGATTCTGGAACTTGCATGTTCGCTGTATACTACAGATATTGGCTCACGGAAGGAGTTGAACCTCCATCTGTTCCTTCTATCAATATTCCATCAATCTCTGCCTTGGGAAATTATCATTCGTCAGAGATTTCTAGTCCCAATGATTCATTCTCAGCCCAACCAACAGTTAGCAAAAGACTCTATCATTCTGTCTTTGATAGGCTGAATAAACCGGGAATTGATGACCATGAAGATAGTGAGGAGGATAATGACATAGATGCTTGCATCAGAGGCTGTTACGGTTCAGCCACTATTGATGAAACATCTACAAACTTACCTGAAACAGTGAAATTCACTGATCAAGATGTCAAAGAAGACTCCCCTAAGAATGTGCCACTTGTTTCATTGCATCCTGTAAGTTTTTTGCTTTCTCAAATCCACCCAAAAAAAAAAAATTCTTGTGCTTTGATCTGTATTGCTACAGTTGTTTTCTCTTTCAACTATTAGGTTGCACTGTCTACCTACAACACAGCATCTAATGTAATTTTCACTATTAAACAATGATTGATGGTGCAATATTTATTTCCAATGACCTCTGATCCATAATCTTCCAAATGCAGCCAAATATGACAAGCACTTCTCTTGAAGGTGAGAAAAAATATTTCTTTTTCTATTTCAACCTCCTGCAGATTTTTGTTTCTTTAGCATTTCTTATGATGAAGGTAATTGAACTGCATAAACTTTTTTGATGCAGGATTATCTTTTCCAACCATTCCGCAAGAATTTCTTTGTCCTCTAACTGGAAAATTATTGGAGGAACCAGTTACTATAGAGACTGGGCAGACCTTTGAACATGCAGCCCTCAAGTCATGGTTCCAAAAGGGACACAGAACATGTCCTGTAACAGGAGTTACTTTAGATTTTGTAGCTATGCCACTAACTAACATTGTCTTAAAGCGACTGATTCATAATTGGAAGTCAGAACAATTAAGTGAGCTCTTTAAATCGGCTTCTCCAATCCCAAAAGTTTCAAGAGGGTCAAAGCTAAAAGACAGGGATGAGATAATTACTTCCAAATTAGAGAGTCTTTTCACTGTGTTACATGAAGGGGACAAAGTAACTTATGCCAAACACCTCATATCCTTAGGGGTTTCAGAATTTCTGCTTAGGAGGTTCGAATTGGGAAATTTGGAAGAGAAAACACATGTGGCGGCACTCTTGCTAAATTTTGTTGGAGCAGACTGCATATATCAGATAGCGAGGGATATTAATAAAAAATTTCTTCTTGATCTTCTTCACCACAAGGAGGTTGCTCCAAGAACTAACGCAATATTATTGCTTACCAAACTTTTAGCATTAAAAAGGTGAGTATTGTCACATATTTATTGTAATGCAAGGTCCTGCGTAATTGACTAATTGTTTGTGAGAACGATTATTATCTAGCTCTCTTCTTAATTGTTGAGTGGTTAACTTTTTCAATGTGTAGAAGAAAGGATGTTACTTCACTATTAAATCACTTGAAGGGTGGGGATATGTCTGCTACAATGCGTGTTCTGCTCATGTACCTCAAGAATTCTCCACCACATCACAAACCTCTAATTGCTGTCCTTTTGTTGCACTTTGATCTACTGGTATGCTCCAATAGTCTTATTTTAAAAAAAAAAAATTAATAAATTTGGTTTCAACATCATACTCACTCAGAATTTGTTTTGCTCTTTTTTTTTTTTGGGCAATGATAAGATTTCATTTCAGGTAAAGTCTCAAAATTATGGCTTATACAGAGACCAGGCTGTGAATTCCATTTCAGAGGCTCTCCATGCCAGCTTAAATGAAGAGAGAATCCGAGAAAATTGCTGTAGAGCACTTCTCATCTTGACTGGGCATTTTTCTTCCACTGGGAAGGTACTGACCAGGAGTAGCATTCTAAAAGAAGGGGGGTATATAATCAATAGTTCAGAAGTTGATGACAATTCTGATAATGAGGAAGAGGATTTATTATGGGACGGAGCCATTTCATTTGTGAGTTTTTTGTGAATCAAATCCAGTACAGCTCTTTTATGTAGCTACTGTTGCTTACACGAGTTACTTGATATCACATTCAGGCCTGATCTTTTACGAAAAATTACAGGAAAAGGAAGAAGAAAGGAGCAAAGAATGGCTGGTGAATTTGTTAGAATCAATGATTGGTGATGGAGAGAGTCCATTTTTGAAGTCTGTCTGTAAATGTTTAGAGTCTAGACACCCAGAATTGGTCAGCATGTGTTTGATGACTGTTGCTTGGTTGAGCTCCTCGCTTTCTATGCAACATAATGCTGGATTACACCTTGCTGCCTTCTCAGCTGTCGTTTCTGAGATAAAAGAAGTCCTCGAAAATGGTGAACTTGAACTCAAGATTCTTGCTTCTATGTGCTTGCTTAATTTCAGCAAAATATCAGGTTTTACACTTTTCCCTTCAGTTAAATTCTTATGCAGCTATCGTTGGAACATAGTAGGGGAAGAATATTACACATGATGATGAACATATGCATGCAAGAGCACCTTCATTAAATATACAGATAGTTTTATTCTGCTTTCTTTAATATGATATGACTTGTCCATCATAGAATGCAGAACACTTTTGACGACTATGGCAGAAGATTTTGATGTTCCTCTTCATAAACTATTTGATGTGACCTGGACTGCAAAGCAGCTACATGAGATTTTTTCTGGCGTGGATCTGTAGCGTTGTTGGGAAATGCAATTGCATGCTACTTCGAAAGCCCCCTGTTATTCTCAACTGTATCCATATATATACGCATATATACACATTGGTTTCTCTGTATTAAATCAGATGAATAAACTATTGGGGAAAATCAGACCCTGGGTTTTGGGTCATTGAAAATATCCGAAGTGTTTTCCTCGGGTTGGGATGTATAGATATTTGTGATTTTTAGACAAATTGTGTTTCAGTATCCTTGAATACGCCAGATTTAATTGGGTCATGATTTATATTTGCTCTTGTTCTCTAGTTTGACAAGTGACAGGGTCGTAGCAATTAAGATTAGCATATTTCAGGTGTGTGGTTACTGTTTGAAAATATTGGTGATTTTATAAACATAATCCACTTTGAGGGCAAAACACCATTTACATAGTTGTCCGTATTCTGTTACTTTTCTTGTTCGCCTTTCATCTTCTAATTTATCCATCAAATAAGATGCAATTTTGGGATGGTTAGAACACAGAGTTCAAGAAGATTATGGATATGTAAACTTCATAAAAGCAGAAAACATCAGCCGACCATACCAAAGAACAAAAACAGACGCTGCAGATGGACCCTATTGCCAAAAAAAAAAAAATGCAATAATAAATACTTAACATTTGTCTTAGAAATCGGCAGGTTCTTTCTTGATTTGAACTAAAGATAACACTCCATCACCTTTAGCTTTTGCTCCAGCCATGTTCATTGGTTCGGGCTTAGCAACTGGCTCTGTGGGAAGAAGAGTTATTCCCTCCCTTGAGTGGTGAAGGCGGAGATTTCTTCTTCTGATTTTGGCCATAAGCCTCCTCTTCCTCTGAGCTTTAGTTTCGTATTTGTAATGAGAGCTCACGTGAGCTGCAAATGTCTGTGAGGTTGGAAACTTTCCAAAACACCTTGGACATGTGTAGGGCCCATATTTCTTATAAGGAAGGCTATGAGTTATACCATCATCATTGTCAACATCATTCTCATTATTTGCTGTAGAAGGATAATGAACGCTCACAGGAGCAGGAGCAAGAGCTCCATCATCATCATCATTATTGCAACTGGTTTGATTATCATCAGAGCATGTTTCTTCATCAAGCTCTGTTATGGTGAGTCTCTCCCTACGTGGCTGTGATGAGTTATTAAGATTGATTTGAGAACTGAAACTAGTGCCTGATCTGGTGTTGATGACCATACGGCGTCTGGTGGAGGAAGCAGATATGAGACGAGCTCTTAGAATCTCTCGCATGGCCACAAGCCTTGCTGAATAAGAAAAGTTGTAATTTCTCACATAGCTTCTCCTTCCTATCACATTCACAACAGTGAGGCTTCTGTTTTGATGGTTCCTGCTTGAAACGGGGAAGCCAAGCTCTAGCCTGTTAGAATAATTGGGAGAGTTCCCATTATTCATGACTGGTTCATGGCCATTGAAGCTTGGAACGAGAGAGAGGCTTCTGTTTTTATGGTTGTTGCTTGAAACATAAAAGCCAAGCTTCTTGGGGTTAGAATAGCTAGAATAGACCCCAATATCCTTGATTTGTTCATAATTACTGAAGTTTGGAAGAAGAGAGAGGCTTCTGTTTCTATGAATATTGCTGCTTGAAACAGAAAAGTCAAGCTCTTGCTGGTTAGAGAAAGAATAATTAGAAGAGATTATTCCATTATTCATTACTCGTTCATAATCATTGAAGCTCGGAGCAAGGGAGAGGCCTCTCTGGATAAAGTTGGAGTTATTCAAAGAGACCCTATTGATGATTTGTTGATAATCTCCATTGAAGCTGCTAGGCACAACAGAGAGGTTTCTGTTGGTCTGGTTGGAGTGATTCAAATTCATGGCTTGTTGACCACTTCCATTGAAGCTGCTAGGCCCAACGGAGAGGCTTCTGTTGGTCTGGTTGGAGTGAGTCAAATTCATGACTTGTTGATCACTTTCATTGAGGCTGCAAGGCACAGCAGAGGGGCACTTGTTGGAGCAATTGGAAGAGACCCCATTGTTCATGAGAAGCTGGTCAGTTCCTCCATTGATGAATCTGGGAAAAACAGAGAGGCCTCTGTTTCTGCAGTTGTTGGAGGAATTAGAAAGAGTGAAGCCAAGTTGCTTCTCCTGGTTGTTGGAGCTGGAAGAGATGAGAGGAGGCATGGCCACTGTATTGTATCTCACTTAAATGGGGAAGAAAGAAAGTAAATCTACGTATGTTTGAAGTTGAAGGAAGAAGGTGATGGATTTTTATAATTAAATTGGTACATTGGTTCGAGGGGAAGAAATTTATTACGCTAATGGCGTTTCTGCATATCCAGACCAGCTTTGTTAGGAGCCATGATGAGAAGGAATCCTCCCATTGGTGGGATTGGTGGAAATAACTTAATTGCCACAGCAAGGGACCAATGATATCATTTCAACTATGAATGTTTTGGATGTTGTCAAAATCCTTCCGCATCTCAAATCTCAATTAATTACTGGTCATTGAATGCACTGTTCCTTTTTTTTTTTTTAACGTGGAAAAATGCTTGTATTTTGTTCCGTTAACTGAAATAAAAGTAATTCGCTTTAACTAATTCATTAGAATAAAAAATGATAATTAATTTATTAAATTTCTCTAAAATTCAAAAGATTTTTCAACTTTACTTATTTTAAATGTGATTATGAATGATAGAGAAAATTATAAAGAGTCACAATTAAGTATTAACTATATGGACAGATTGAAAAATATACATTAATTAGTTCCCAAGTAATTTATATTACAGATTATAGATTCGGGGAGGTATATGTTTGATATTCTAAATTTAGATTGAGCCTTAATCTACTCTAATAAAGTTTACAATGCGTTTCAAGAAGTGTAAATTTTTTTATTATAAAGCATATCCAATAATTGTTTTCAAATGATTGTATTACCTTCATACTATCGTGTATCAAAAATAAATTTTATTCGTATTGCATTTCTTTGGTGGGAATATATGTAGACATGTTATTATTGTTGTTGTTGTTATTATTATAAGCATAAGAAAATTCGCAAACTATAAGAGCTTTAAAATCTTGTTTGCTAAGCAGACACCTTTTTTTCCTTGTTCTGGAAGGTGGTGTGGAATGAACTAATTAATATTTTCATTTATTAATATGGATTGCGAACTTCCAAATTTGATTCGGTGCGGGCCACGAGATGAATCGGAGCGATTATCATTGAATGGACATTCTCTTGAGTCTTGATGATGAGCTGCCTTTTTTCCTTCTTCCTGTTTTTTTTTTTTTCACTCTTTATTTTTATTGTCCTTCTTTCCTTTTCATTCTTTCCTTTTTAGTCGACCACTCGTTGAACTTTATTCAGAAATATAATATCATTATGGGAAAATTGGTAGAAAATCCCCCATTGGGGAATTTATTATGAATCAGGACCTGTACTGTTTAAGACCTAAATGAATATATGAAATTTGAAGGAAATGACAGAACTAACCTTAAAATTCAAAAAGGTCTTCCACTTTATCTCTGCTTGTTCGTGTGTGCATAAGGAGTAGTTGGATTGCAAGGATTTCAAAACTTTGAAGCATTCCTTTCATTTTCGTAGACAAGCCCCTTCTACTATTGAGAAGATCAAGCAACGTTTTTTCTTTAGGTATGTGTTTCTATACCGTCTCAATAGCTTCTTGCTTGATCCCTTTTGCGAAAAATGATTGTATGGTTTTTTTTTTGTTTTTGATTTATTGGTGGCTTTTCTTGCATATGAG
>QFDD01008305.1:0-10978 GCA_006871305.1 Vachellia collinsii | reverse complement strand
CGCGCGCGTTTCAATCTGTGTTTACTTGGAACTGATATGGAGGATAAGAATATGCTCATGATCATCATGAATACAAGTAGGTGTAATGTAATTATGAAATTCTGCTCCATGCAGAGCATCACTTGAGCCCCACTGTACCGTATAGGCGTAAAAGCATACACCCTGACAATTTCAAGGATAACAACCGAAGTAACATAAAATCAGCAAAACGATGGAATAAAGGTCGCCGGTTGTGGAACAAAACAAAGAAAAACAAATTGAGAGAAGGGATTCCCTTCCCTGGGAACAAAGATGGATGTGGTCATGTAGAGGCCTCATGTTGACATCGTGTACAGCATCAAAAGAACAAATGTCGTCATGATAGCAATATATGCATGACGGTGAGCGTGCGTGCGTGCGTGTGTGTCTATATTTATATTTATATATATATAGAGAGAGAGAGAGAGAGAAGCACTCTCATGAGAAATGAGAACGGAAGAGAACACTCGAGTTCATTCCAGATGCAAATAGGGTAGTTTTTGTTCACACAATGATCACCAGGTACGTTGCTCTGTTTTTGTGGGCACGGGAAGGTACGTCAGTATGACTGCTCCCCCTCCTCCCCCTCCTCCTCCTCCTCATACGATCATCGCTGTAGTTAAAGCGGTAAAAGCATGAATTTTACAAATAAATTATATTGCATTGTTGGAGATATTATATTATAATATTTGATTGAAAGATCGTAGCATGCATGACCGCAATAGAAGAGGTGGGGCATGATAAATTCTTTACGCAGGAGTTTATGTACTCCAATTCACCTAAAGCCTGCGCCCTTGCTATTTGCCTTCAAAGGTTTTTCCTTTCTTCAATGGGCCTTTCAAAAAATTCGGTCGACTCAAATGTCTTATTTTGGGCCTCACCTTACTCTCTGGTTGATTCCACTTCACTTTTCACAGACATTTTCCTGATATGCTTTGTTCTATCATGTTTGCATAATATATCTATTTTAAATAATTCTTTTGTTAGTGAATTGCCGATCAATTTACTTCAACAAAGTTGCCTTGTGATGGAGCTGGAAGAGGGGGGATATGCCAGTGGTTGGTGAAGGTTGACTGCGCATGCTCAGGCAGGGGAGCGAATATGAATTCTCTTTACCAGAATTCATATTTGCTCCACTACCTGTGGATGCTCATTTGGCCTCTCAGGGTTAAACTCATATGAATTAGACTCATTTACTTATTCCATCTGTTACTTTGGATGGGGAAATTGAAGCGCCTGCCACTGTGGCCTGCTCAAGTCACTGATAACAAGCCTTTGTTTTTAGAAGCTTTTGGTATGTCTACCGACGGAGGAAAACGAAATATTTAATCACGAGGAAACTTTTCCCTGACATAACAGCTTTCTGGAATATATGTGCTAAATCTGTGAATCCATTTTTAATACGCTGTCGTCCGATTGGACCACCTGTGATTCCAAAAAGTTCAATATTCCACTCCAACACGTGCATCAAATCTATCCGCTTGACAAGCACACATGACGACCTCCGACAAAGTGTTGGTTTTGCTTCACAAGAGAAGAATAAATTAGTCTTGCTGAAAGCAGCAAGCAAGCAGAGAGAGAATGAATGTGAGCAGAATCGGACGAGGCTTTCCACAAAAGAAAGCATTAGAATAACTTGAGACTTTGAAAAGGCCAAAGCGAGCAGGAATATTAAACCAGGCAGGAAGAAAACCCCTCCACTTGCTTTGGCCGCAAACAATCCCATATTCCCCACTCGTGTATAAAAGTCCATCATGGAAAGGCCTTCCCTTCAACATATGATCGCTCACACATGTCCATCATGGCCCATCCCCTTCGTTTCCTTCTCATTCTCATCCTTTTCACCTGTTCCTTGAAAGTTGAAGCTTTCTTGGACGAAATCCCCTCCGACACCAGAAACCAGCAAGACTTGCACGCCATGATTGCCCAGGTCTGCATGGACGTCGAGGACCAAACCACATGCCTCGCCAACATACAGAACGAGATCGTCAAGCATGGCCCTCCCACCCCATCTTCTGTTGTTACTGCCGCGCTCCGAACCACTCTTAACGAGGCCATGGGCGCCATTGACAAAATGTCCAAGTTCAGCACTTTCTCCATTAGCTATCGCGAGCAACAAGCCATCCAAGACTGCAAGGAGCTCCTTGATTTCTCAGTGTCGGAGCTGGCGTGGTCGCTGGGCGAGATGAGGAGAATTCGTGCCGGTGATGACAGCGTTGATTATGACGGAGACCTCCAAGCTTGGCTTAGTGCGGCACTCAGCAACCAAGACACCTGTCTCGAGGGCTTCGAGGGCACCGACCGGCGTCTTCAGGGTTATATCAGCGGAAGCCTGGCACAGGTCACACAGCTTATAAGTAACGTTCTGTCTCTGTACACTCAGTTGCATAGCTTACCCTTCAGGCCTCCGGCGAATAAAACCAGATTAGCAAATGATCGGAGCTCGGAGTTTCCGGAATGGATGACAGAGAGTGACCAAGAGCTGCTTAGATCTCGGCCACGAGGGGTGCATGCGGATGCTGTTGTGGCGTTGGACGGGAGCGGGCATTACCATTCCATCTCGGAAGCCATCGACGCGGCTCCCAGCGAGAGCAACAGGAGGTACGTAATTTACGTGAAAAGTGGGATTTATAAAGAGAACGTGGACATGAAGAGGAAGAAGACCAACATCATGCTTGTAGGAGAAGGCATTGGCAAGACCATCGTCACAGGCAACCGCAATTTCATGCAAGGATGGACTACTTATCGAACCGCCACTGTCGGTGCGTATGATTCATTAGTTAGTACTACCATATTGTCTATATAAATGTATTGACTCATCACGTATGCGTAATTTCTTATTTGCAGCTGTGTCGGGTAAGGGATTCATAGCACGGGACATGTCGTTTCGGAACACAGCAGGACCGGAGAACCATCAGGCGGTGGCTCTGCGAGTGGATTCTGACCAATCAGCGTTCTACAGGTGTAGCATAGAAGGTCACCAGGACACGCTATATGCGCACTCGCTCAGACAATTCTACCGTGAATGCGAAATCTATGGCACCATAGACTTCATATTCGGGAACGGAGCCGCCGTGCTGCAAAACTGCAAGTTATACACAAGAGTGCCGCTGCCTCTGCAGAAGGTGACCATAACGGCGCAGGGCAGAAAAAGCCCACACCAGAGCACCGGCTTCATAATCCAGGATAGCTTTATTCTCGCCACTCAACCCACCTACTTGGGAAGGCCATGGAAACAGTACTCGAGGACGGTGTACCTGAACACGTACATGAGTGGGCTTGTGCAGCCCCGAGGGTGGCTCGAGTGGGCTGGCAAATTCGCCTTGAACACCTTGTGGTACGGCGAGTACAGGAACTATGGACCTGGTTCGTCGCTGGCCGGAAGGATCAGGTGGCCCGGCTATCACATTATTAAAGATGCAGCCGCTGCCAACTACTTCACCGTTCAGAGCTTCATTGACGGCGCTTCATGGTTGCCCGCCACGGGGGTGAAGTTCACGGCCGGTTTGACCAATTGAATATTATTGACTGCTCATTGACGCTATTATTATTAGCACATAGCAAGTCCAATAAATGTAACATTGAAGGATGACGATTATGTTATTCTCTGCAGTGCTTTGATTCTTTAGAATTTAGGCCCTCATTTTATATTATCTTCGAGTGGCCTGAGATATGGCGTCGGTAAAAATAAAATAGGTTGAATTTTGTGATTCAATGTTTTTTTTCATAAATTCTGTAATGTGTTTTTTATTGGAAAAGGTAGAATTTGGAGCAAGGGATCGAAATTTGAATGATAAAATGGCAGGACAGGAATGATAATTAAAATCATGGGTTATATCATTCTCTCTATACACACACACACACACATATACAGCGGGAAAAATGCTGAGTCGTGGAATGGAATACCCAATGAATCCAAGAATCGTTGTTGGGAAGGAAGCATATATATCCTGTTTGTGTGTGTATTAAAAATGCTAACGTTAGGGCCTCATTATTAAAAAGTAAAAGCAGAAGCTAATTAATTATCACCTCGAGGAGTGATGCGTGAGCTGAGATATATACGTGTACGTACGTACAGGTGGTGGCAATAGAGAAAGTGAATAGCCGTCAAATAAGGTCTCCCCTCCCCTCCGTCTCCCGTCTTATTTAGGATTACAATTCAGTGCCTTCAATTTTGTTCCGTTGGCCAACATTTTCGCACCTCGATCCATCCCATGCATATCCAATCCTCACATTTCAACCCTTTGTTTGCTATATATAAATAAGCGTCTGTCTTGGATCCGGGGAAACCTCAAAAACGTGCGCTCCATAGGTTTCTCTCTGACGATTACGTACCACCGCCTTCACAGATTGGGCGGCTCCTTTTGTCATTTGCCTGGCTAGATAGTACGTCCAATTACAAACTACGTAAATTTAATTTGTTGCGGCAATGAAGAAAAAGAAAATAATGTTCATTAATTTAATCTCAGGCACTTGTTTTCCATGATTATTATGATATGACCTGCTTTGATTTGCTGTTTAATGATGACGATGATGCATGTGATGATAGGAAGGTGGAGTTCAAACCTGCTGGGAGGAGCGGCTCAATATACCCAAGATGTTCGGGGATGGACGGACGAACAAAAGGAGAGTGGCCATCATTGGCGTCTCTACAGTCTTACTAGTGGGCATGGTGGTGGCCGTGACGGTCGGCGTGAGGTGGAAGCAGGCAGATTCCAATGACAAAGCCAAGAGTTCCGATAAGAAAGTGTCTGACAGAGTGAAAGCAGTGCAGAGCCTGTGCGCCCCCACCGACTACAAGAAGGAATGCGAGGAGAGCCTGGTGGCGGAGGGCGGCAACAGCACCGACCCCAAAGAGCTCATCATGAAGGCCTTTAACGTCACCATCAAGAACATCGAGAAGGGCCTTCGTGAGTCCGATACCTTGCATGAAGCCGAGAAGGATCCCCGAGCCAAGGAAGCCCTCCTAACCTGCAGGCACCTCATGGAACTCTCCATTGGCGAGTTCAGGAAATCACTCGGAACCTTCGAGACCTTTGATTTCTACAACCTCGACAAGATTCTCATGAACCTCCAAGTCTGGCTCAGCGGAGCAATCACTTACCAGGAGACCTGCATTGAAGGCTTCGAGGAAGCCAAAAGCGACGCCGGTCAGAAGATGAAGCAGGCACTCACAGCCGCCATGCACATGAGCAGCAACGGCCTCGCCATCGTCAACGACATGGCCGAAGCTTTATCCACTCTGCACATTGCAAAACAAGGAAGACGTCTGCTCAATGATCAAGAGGATGGTGGCAGCGGAGTTCATCACGGAGAGGCAGGTGCAAAAAAAGACGGCGACTTCGAGTTCCCGGCGTGGATAGATGAAAATCCCGCCGCTCGGAGACTGCTGACGAGCGAGCATAATAAAAGCAAACTGAAGCCTGATGTGGTGGTGGCGAAGGACGGGAGTGGGAAATACAAGAAAATCAAAGACGCGCTAAAGCATGTGCCGAAGAAGAACAAGAAGCCCTTTGTAATCTACATCAAGGAAGGGGTGTACAAGGAGCATGTGGAGGTGAAGAAAGACATGACGTACGTCGTGTTCGTGGGGGAAGGGGGCAACAAAACCCGCATCACCGGCAAGAAGAACTTCGCCGACGGGGTCAGCACCTATAACACCTGCACAGTGTCGGTACAAGGGGACCACTTCATCGCCATCAACATGGGGTTCGAGAACTCGGCCGGTCCCGACGGACATCAGGCCGTGGCACTGAGGGTTCAAGCCGACTTCTCCATATTCTACAGGTGCCAACTGGATGGGTACCAGGACACGCTGTACGCGCACACCATGCGTCAATTCTACAGGGACTGCGTCATCAGCGGCACTATAGACTTCGTCTTCGGGGATGCCGCCGTCGTGATGCAGAACTGCACGTTCGTGGTGAGGAAGCCGAACGAGAACCAGCAGTGCATAGTGACGGCGCAGGGCAGGAAGGAGAGGCACCAACCGTCGGCGCTGGTGATCCAAGGAGGGTCCATAGTGTCGGACCCAAAGTTCTATAAAGTGAGGTTCAAGAACAAGGCGTACCTGGCGCGTCCATGGAAGAACTTCTCGAGGACCATCATAATGGAGACGTTCATAGATGACCTGATTCAGCCGGATGGGTTTCTGAAGTGGGACGGTAACTCCACATCCTACAAGACATGCTGGTACGGTGAGTTCAACAACACGGGGCCCGGTGCGGACACGAGCAATCGCGTCAAGTGGAATGGGATCAAGAATCTGACGGCACAGCATGCCCTGGACTTCACACCCTTGAGGTACTTCAAGACGGATTACTGGATCAGGGAAACTAGGATTCCGTACAATCCCGGCCCCATGTCCTCCCCTCCACTTACCTCTAAAAAGGTCTCCTCTCAGTGAACTATTACTGTTTAAGAGGGTGCTCACTCATTAATCTCTAGGTGCTTCGTTTCGTCATTACATTAGCTTCAACCTTCTTCATTCTCTTCATTTTTTGATGTGTACGTACTCACTCTTTTCCCTGCGTACATTACATCACACGATTCTACGCCTGCTTGTTCAAACTAGCCTCTTCTGTTTTCAATTAGTTCCCCGCCTCCCAATGCAAACCTCAAGTTCATCCCCATTCTATTCTAATTCTTATTAATTCTAATCTATGTAATTTCATTGTACATGCGTGCTTCTTTTCATGTTCTTTTTTTTTTTTTGGATACATTTCATGTTCTATTTGGATGACAATGCCCGGTATGACCCCAATGTTTATTTAAAATTCATGGACATAGACCATTTAAGTTCTCTCAATCATAATTATTAATTCCTCTGTTGACGTTATTAGATTACAATCTAACGGTTAGTCATATCTCAAGTTATTGTTCGATGG
This sequence comes from Vachellia collinsii, assembly GCA_006871305.1. Taxonomy (NCBI): domain Eukaryota; kingdom Viridiplantae; phylum Streptophyta; class Magnoliopsida; order Fabales; family Fabaceae; genus Vachellia; species Vachellia collinsii. Next base: position 4,073 of record QFDD01008305.1, on the reverse strand, counting down.
CTTTCTTGTGGGCGTCCTCAAAACAAGTATATTTATAAATAGGGGGTAGCGTTCAAATTAAACACCAACAATCAAATCATTTCAGCGGTATTCGAAAAAAGAAACAAAATCCCGTGAATGGCAGCTAACCTTTGGGCTTGATTTCTGGAAACCGTGAGCAGCAACAAACAAGCTAGGGATCCTTGCGGCTCACAAGCATCAGACCATTCAAACCAGGGATTCTTCTCACCAGCCTCGTCCCACTGTTCTTTGCTCCGTTTTTTAATGCTCCGTTTGTATGTAGTTTGCTCTGGTTTCGTACCAGCTTTTGCACATTGTCCTTATTCTTATAATAGCATGAATAAACATTCCCGCAAAAATACGCTTTAAGTGAACAGTTCCTCGCAGATTTCAAATTATCATCTCATAAAAATATGATCATCAATATTGAATTAGGGACGAGTCAAGACACAAGCCTCGCAAACAGAACAAAAGCACCTATTGAAATGGCAAAAAGAAAAAGAAATACCAAGGCATAAAAGTATATCCAAACACGAATACAGTGAATTGTCTACAGCTCTAGCAAAATTTTTTAACTCCGGCGTTAATAGAACAGCTGGAAAAAATCCGGCTAGTATAACGAACTTGAACTTAAACCCTAAATCCTTTGCTGTTCCTCCTTCCCCTAGCGCGCTCGAACTTCCTTCCCTTTGATCGCACATAAGGCTTGGTGTGGCTGTGTGGCACGCCAGGAGCAGGACCAAAATGCTTCACAGCCTCACGAGAATTCTTGGGTCCCCTAAGAAGGACCTATTTCAAAGAGTCAAACATAAAATGTTAACAGTCCAAAAGCCAATCTTCTCAGCAATTCCAAATATACAACCCACCACACACACAAACACATACCGTGTTCTGTCCGAGGGGAGCCCTGAGTGCCAGCTGATCAAAAGTCAAGCACTCACCACCAGCCTTCTCTATCCTAGCCCGCGCTGTCTCTGTAAACCGGAGTGCTGCAACTTTCAAAGGTGGAACTTCATAAACTCTTGTATCATCAGTCACAGTCCCCACCAACACTGCAGTCTTATCTTCCTATACAAATAGATTTCAGAAGCACGTTAATGGACACCAAAATAGTCAAACTAGAATCTCAAAAGATTACCAAAACTCAGATATGGAATATCAAACCTTCCCCTTCATGAACTTTATCAGTCTTGACAGAGAAAGTGGAGCCTTGTTGACTTTGCTCATGAAAAGACGCTTGAGTATCACAGCATTGAAACTGCTTTCAGTTCTCCGGACCAGAAAGCGATAAAGCTGACCATATAACATCTAATTAGACTATGTCAAGGAATCAAAAGATTTTAACTGTACTTTCAAATACAAATAGCTGCAGATTAAAGAACAATAAATTTGCTCGACGCAATTCTTTATGACACCATAACAAGTTAACTCCGCCAAAATCTTTTACAAACATGAAAATTGAGAATTGAAACATAATAATGAGATGAAGTACTGGCTCCCTCAGCGATACAAATTAAAGTTATTAATCAATCCGTTATCAGCATTAGCATGGATTTTAAATGACATCATCGGAAACCTTTTCTCCTACGCAAGTATAAAATCGATATCGTCACGAGAAAAACTCAACATAATGCTGAACTGAAACATAGGATCAAAACAAAGCTTACGAGAAGGGCAGGTAGCTGCCCTGTACTTAAAGTCGACATCCTCAAGGTACAGGTATAGAAGTGTACAAGGCAAATTAATCAAAAAGAGTTCTGATTTCCTAACCATGGCGCTGCTAATCATTTAACCAAATTGCCTTGATTCGAATTAAAATGTGTCATCTCCACATCTTGATTTATTGAGAGCTGTGGCTAGGCCAGATGAAAAGGCTTGTCGAGGTTTTATTTGAACAAATTATAGTGTTCTCGTGTGGTTAGTAGAAAATCTTTGCTTTTTAAACAAATGTGGGGAGAAACGTGCTTCAGGCTCAGATAAATGTGGGTAAATATATTCCCAGACCTTCAATCAAATAGTGAAGATCTCATAATGAGCTGGGATCACATTTATCATCATTGGGAGAATACAGCGATACAAGCATTAAATCTTGAGCGTGGTTCTTACACCAGGCAGGAAATCACTAATTGGTTTACATAAGCAAATAAAGATATTCAAATGAGAAGGAGTATAATATGAACCTTAACAAGGAGCTTGAGGTAGATATCATTGGACTTGGGTGCCGTTCTTTTGGTCTTCTTGCTCTTCCCGCCAGCTTTAAGATCGATCCCCTGTGCACAGATAGTAAACAGAAAAACATGGTCAAGGCGGGCACATACAGGAGAAAGGCGAAGAGACTCAGAGAGCCAGAGAGCGGGAGAACGAACCATTGCTGCCTGGCTGACGACCTCCCTCTGCCCTTCACGCTGAGAGGGAGAATTAGGGTTTTTGCAAATTTTAAGGCTGGATCTGGGCCGGATCAATCTTTTGGATAGGGCTGCGTTTCACAGATGGTCCAGTTATATGTAGCTATCGATGATATCGTGGCGGTGTTCAAATCACGTTTGCTCCGTTTTTGTTTAGTTTTACCATAATAAAGATATAAAGAACCAATTTAGATTTACTGATAATAAGAATGTACCGTAATTTTTTGTTATCGCGATTTCATAGAATTTTAAAATATCAGTCATGCATTAGTAATTTGTAACATTATATATATATATAATATCTGATAATAGTTTGAGGTGATCAAGAATTTTACTATCTCGTTTTATTTTTACATAGGGACGACCCAAAACAGACAACTATTTGAAAGGGTGAAAAAACCAGGATGAATTTTTATTCTTTATTTAGATGTTGAGTCGATTAAAAACTGAGTTATTATTAGATGCCAGATAGTCAAAAGGAAAAACGAATGGAAATAAATTTAAGGTTGCTTCATCTGCTTCGAATTTTTGAAGGGTGTGATAATTTTTGCGAGCTACAGTCTAGATTTGTTCACTAATTTAACGTGTCCTTTCAATTTTATCCCGACTGATCGCATCGCATGCATTCCCCATCACTTGCCTATTGCCTCTAATGACCCTTTTCCAATATATTTTCTTTTATCCTTTCATTCCCACCCACTGTCTTTGTAAAGGACGGTATGTTTCAAAAATACATGTTTTACGTATTGAACCAATTTGGATTGAATTGTTTATGCATGCAGATCGGTTTATGTTTTGAAGAGAAGGAAGAAATGAATACTAACAGAGGGTCAAACCAACCGGAACTTGCTGTAAAGAAGGGGCAAAATTAGTTAGCAGACCCAAAAAAAAAAAAAAACGGAAGGGAAGTAGCACCGACCAACTCCCACGTCCATCAACCAAGCAATGGACAGCCTTGGAACAAATAATTAATCGTGAATGTAACTGTATTACAAGTAAAAAAATTGACTCTAAGCGCATCAAAACATTTTTTGAAAGCCAACGCAAACATCCTAATATATGAACACAGAGGACTACATGTTCATGTAATCCCAGCGCCCCACGGAATTTTGACCCACGCAACCCCCACCAACGCCCTCTTTCCACGTGGGCGATCTCGTTCCAGCACGCGCCTCTATGCCTTACGCGCCATTTCTCACCTCCTACCCGCCTTTGAAGGATTCAACGCATATCAAAAGTCTAATTGGCGGTTGCCCCTGTGTCGCAAAATTACAAGTTGAGGAGAGAGAGAGAGAGAGAGAGAGAGAGAGAGAGAGGCGACTCGGCACCCACAAATCGACCAACAGCCAAACATTACAAGAAAGTAAGACAACAACCGCATTTACATTCCTTCCCATCCCACTTCCTCCACATATTCGATCCCTCTGGAGCCTCGTGTCAACACTTTCACCTCTCTCCCTCTAGATCCCTCCCGGGCCACGCTGTTGCCTCTCCACCCTTCCCATTCAACCAACTCAACGCCTTCTTAGCTCCTCCCTTTCTGTTTGTTTACCCTCTTTCCCTCTATTTATCTTCTTCCGTTCCCAGCTCCGCCTTCAATATCTCTCATTTACTCCCACACGCTTTCTGCTTGAGGTTGGGTTTCCTTCGTCGGCAAGATGATGATGA
>QFDD01008304.1:0-12527 GCA_006871305.1 Vachellia collinsii | reverse complement strand
TAAAATTAGGGTACTCATTGCTAGTGAGAAAATTCTTTAAAGGTAAAATTGTAATAAAAATTACTTTAGAATACTGTATTACTGAAAAAATACTTTAAGATGTTGAATGTATATATAAAAAAATTACTTCAAGATATTAAGTTCTACTAGAAAAATACTTCAGATTATTGGATGCAATGAAACCCAATTTATATTCATTAAGAAATCAACAAGAAAGAAGATCTCTAACCTGGTAAAAGTAAAGAGCGTGTGACAATCTGCCAACATCAAGCTCCCATGTCTTAGGATCCCCAATCCAGCCTTGTCCTTGCTTTGTAGGGTACCCATAGTCACCCCAAACTGGGTGTGGCAGAATCTGCACTATCTCTTGTGCCTGAGGATTGCTGTAAGGGTCACACAAACTGTAGGGCACCTCAAGGTGCTGTGCATTCCCAGGAGAGCAGTACAGATGGTAGGCTTCATAAGGGAAGTGTAAAGTGTCTGTGCGATGGACACGTGTCCCGTTGGGGAAGGTATGATATGGTGGACACACATTGAGGTTGTCTCTGTGACACCATGGGGTTATGTTTGGGTTAATGATCATCTCATTGTATCTTGTGACATCTGTTGTCACATCACCATCACAAGGTTGCCCATTGTTCTTCCAGCAGCTTCCTATGTCCATCAGGTACAACTGGCTGTTACTCCCCCCTCCTTCTAGAACGTTCAGAGTGAATCTCACTTTGAAGTTTGGTGATTCTGGAATCTGCATGATCAAGAACCATGCATATTCATACCAAATATGATGCAGATTTGTTAAATCTGATTTATGAGTGTTAGGAAGAGCATTGCGAATGTAATGGATGCATCAGCTAAAATGTTCAACAATGACGAAGCTTTCTAATTAAAGTGGGTATTGCAAGTAATGAAGTTCAGCTGCTCACCCACTAAATGTAGGAGCTAGTTCGGGTAATAGTTTAAGTCTTAAATATAATATTTCAATATACTTTATCTCTCATATTTATGATTTTTTAAATTAATTCATTAAACTTATAAACTGACATATAATCTAATGTTAAGAGATCATATTACATTTGTTATAATTAACTAATTTTTTAACTTCTTAAATCTACTCAAATTAATTAAGTAGTTTTTACATTAAGTGTTGTGGGAATAACATCGTATTAACTCTTTGCACCAAGAACTACACAGGGACATTATAATGAAGAATTTCTCATAAAGCAAAGTACAAGTGAGACTAAAGGAAGAGAAAAAGTGACTCACAATTTTAGACATTCCTCTAGTTTGGTAATGGTATCCACCAGAAAAACCAGATGTGGCATCAGATCTCAAGTAAAGCATCAGCCATGGATACTTCACTGAGGTCTTCAAGACATGGTGAAAAACCCAACTTCCGCTGCCAATTTCCTTTTGCCAAGTCACAGAGTAGTAAGACTTGTTTTGCCCTAATAATGATCCTTCTATGCTCAAATCAGCATCCAAATCCCAAGACCCATAAAACCTTCCCTTAAGAAGAGTCCTATTTTTGGGTCCTTCCAATTTGGTATAGTCATGATGAATCAATGGCTGGTTCATACACCCTATGCCAAAGCAGGGGAAGCTACCATAATTGGTAAAGGGTCCAACTTTGAAGCCATTTTTAGGGCACTTGGCTGATAAAGTGTCCATATTGCCATTCTTAAGCATGATCATCCAGAACTGCCATGGATTTGGAGTTTCTTTAACTTCACATTTCGATGCTAAATACAGTTCTTTCTCTGTAGCATAGAGATCCACATTGTGAAGGGCGTTTTCTTTTATCCCTTCGAAGGAATCTCCAGTAGCTAGCCTGTTGTCCTCCTCTGTGACCTTGTGGACCAATCTGTAGAGAGGAAAACTTGATAGAGAGCTGTTCTTCTCTAAAACAACGTCATTGTTAGCCTTTCAGGGCATAAGAGTATAGGAACCAAAAAAAAAACATCAGAAAGATAAATTTTAAGATTTTGAAAGCTTACCTTTTGGTTGTGAAGAAGAAGCATTATAAATATCAAAGCAATCAGCAGCTCTAGGGCTGCCCATTTGAGGGACTTCATCTCCAACTTCATTGCACTGATTCCATGACTCTATGGCCAATCTCAGACCATCTCTTCTCATTCCTGGATCACCCACAGCTGATACATACCCATCTACAGTTGAACCATTTGCAAAATCCCTGAAAAGAGCAAGCAAAACCAGTAGAACTAGAAGAAAACAAGGGATCCTCTTTATTGCCATTAGAATAGTGAAACCTCATTACATGTACAAAAACACGTTCTGTCAGCCAAACGAGTATGTGGAGCTCAAAGGAATCACTTATAATTATGGGTTTTTCAGCTTTATGTTTCTTTCTTCATGGTGATTAATGAAGCTGACACTTTCCTATTTGTTTGCTAACACGTGGGGGGTGGATTAGCTTTACAGTTATCTTTTGATCCAATGCCATATGATTGTTGCATGTTCCCCACTCTGATGAAGGTTCTTTGTTCAGATTTGTCAAAACTCGTTTACCAACCAATGAAGAAAGTAACAACCAGTGCTTTTCTTTCAACCACTTGCTGGTCCAAATAGTTCTTACTTGCCAACCAATTTTGTATAGATTAGGCAACACATTATACAAGTAGCATTACAAGAGAATCTTGATGTAATTGTAAATTATCTTTAAAGTGAGAAAAAGAAATCTTAAACAGAGAGTGTAGGTACGTATGAGCTACTCATCTTTTTCCTATCTTTCTCATAGACACAATAATAGTCACTCTAATTTTTGTTACAGGGTACTTTCAACTAGCAGAGAAGAATTAAGGAATGATAATTAACTTTACCCTTATTAATAAAGTTTTAAAGAAAAGAGAAAAACAAGAAAATCCACATTTAAGTATTGAAATTGGCCAATAAACACTAGGAATCAAATAATCCTTTTAGAAGGCACTGGAAACATAGTGAGTACATTTTTTACCATTTAAAATATTCAAATTCACAAGAAAATTAGCATCTTGATTTCTGTAAAAAGAAATAAAACTAATTTATACAGAAAAATTAAAAATGTTTTCTTCTTGAATTTTGTGTGTATGTGTGTATTCTTTCCTAATTTATTCAAGATGTTTATTTTTAATTAAACAGATCTTACCAAAGAAATTTTGGTAGAATCATCAGTGGAACAAGGAGACAACAGACAAATGCATTCTTTTTTTTTTTTTTTTTGACCAGCGACATTGGACTATGTTTAGCATCCTTCTCAATGCCATAGAAGAAGGTTGTTGAGAACCAATTAAGAGAAAATAACAAAAGGAACAAAATGTTAGGTGTAACTAATTATTGATTCATAATTTCTCGTTTGGGTTTGCATCAAATAGTTAGGCCAGTTTTTCAATTGGGAAGAACCCTTAAATGGTTAAAGCATTTAACAAATTAAAAAAATGGAAGCATCATTATTATTAAACCTCTGATTTGGAGATTATCAATACTTGAATCCCACCTTTATTGGAAAGTTAATTTCAGTTTATTTGATGCTTAAGGCAAGAAAATCCTAAAGGCAAAACACACACACACACACACACACACAAAATATTTGTCACAATCACAATTGAGTTTCGACAGCTGTTCCAACCTTATAAGTAATTTCTAATTAACTCTTTGTAACTAAAATAAATTAGTTGAACAACTAACATTGTCTTAGAATTGAGTCACTTCCCATTTTCGCCCTTCACAACACAAACAAAATTAATTTGAATGATTGAAGTGCATCTCTGTAGAAGTTGCCATCTAGCTCAAATGCAGGATTGCTTCCAATCAAAATTGCTTCAAGCGTCTCTCCCCTATGTGGGATAGAGACAATGGCTGAAGAAATAGACAAGCAAACCAAAGGAAGGGAAAATGAGATTCAAAATGAATGACTTATGACATGGAAGAAGAATTTTTCTGCAGGAAACGAAGTATGTTGCTTTTCTCATGTGAAGAATATTTAATTGAGTACACTTTCATATTGAAATGATCTAATTTGTTTCCCAAATTTATAACATTTAAAAAATATCTTAGTTTATATAAATTGAGGAGTTTTCATTAATATGTATTTTCAATGCATATGATTAAATATTTAGAAAAATCAACATATATTTATCAAAAATAACTAATTGAACTAATTTTTTTCAAGATCAACAAATTAATTATACATCAATTATATAAGTCATGACTACAATAGATAATTTTTACATCCGTTTTTAGGCCTTTTCACACCCTCTTTGAGGGGGATGTGTATGTAAGTGACATAGAAAGCGTTCTTGTTTTAAGGTAAGGACTACGACTATATTTCATACTATGTTTCATATATATGAGTATATCCATTATGGTACCTATACTTGTGAATATAAGCTAGCTTTTTTTGTTTTTTTTGTCAAAGAAAATAAGCTAGCTTGATGAACAAAGTTGTACATGACTAAGACCAAAAAGTACCATTTGATGGTTAGAAGTCCCTCAAGCAATGATAGGTTAATGAATTGGTCGTTAGTTGTTTCGGTGAAGCCATTATAATTGTTACATGCTAAGCACATGTATACTTTTCTAAAAAGCAATCAATCAATATTACATGTTGATATTTTTTCTAATGGAAATTCAAATCTTAGTTTATAGCATCACGAGAGATTAACCCCTTCTATTAAATTCAACCCATTGTTAGTATATTTTATCATATTTGTCCCCACTTGTTGCAATAACTACTAATTAGAGGTAGTACTATGAATTAGCTTGTTGGACCAACCCATTTAACCCACAAAAATGGAGTTAAGCTGCAAAAGTGAAATAAATTTTGAACTTTGAAGTGGGACAATTTGGACCTAACTCACATAACCCATGGGTTTAGATGGATCTGGATTCATTATTCTCATTATAACAAAAATTTATAAGATATTATATCTAAACCATCGATTTTTTTTTAATTTAAGGGTGGAGAAATGATTCTAAAATAAAAATGAGAACAAAAAATCCCAAGAGGGCCTGCATCCGTTGGTTAAGAGGGTTATTTTTTTTTATATTTTATATATAATTAAAATAAATATAATGAAATGTATATTCATTACATGTATTAATTAAAAATATCTAGAGAAAAACCACTAATAAATTAATAATGATATGTGTCTTTATTCTATTGTTTTGTCGAGGGTGTGCATATTTGCATCCATTTATTTGAACTCTGGATTTGAATGCAAATCTTTTAAATTCTAATCATGCAATATTTTGAAATTGTAACAGAAAATGATTTTTAAAAAAAAATTATTAGCCACTTATTTAAAGAAACATAGCGAGATATATAGACGAGGGCGCACAATCCATTGATTGATGAAAAAAGTGAGTTGGTCCAACCTAATCCATTCCTTTTCCCAACCTATAGGCCGGGTTAAAAAACCACATTCCCTATTTGATCATTTCAAATCAAAATTTTTTTTTATAAAATATAAGGTGTCTTTGAAATTTTGTTGAGAGATGTATACATAATTAATATCCCATAATACATTAAATAACATTGTCTCCATTAAAAGAGAACTTTTGCTGAGGGAAAAAAAACTAATTAACTGTAGCTCTTTCGCTAAAGGTCCAAAATGGATATGGTGAAAACTTCATTGGTTACAGAAGAAGAGGCAACCTCAATATGAGAAATATGAATCAACCAATGCAATTGTTAATGGAATCGAAGCACAATTTTTCTTTCATGGGAGACAGTTCTATTTGAAGCATTATTCAACACTAAATGTAGATATATTTACCAACAAAAATTTAAATTTTGATTCGTTATATTTTAACATATCAACCCCTATTTTTGTGCCTAGTCTTTTAGTTTGGTGAATTTGATGAAGGGTTAACTAATTTTTAAAAATAATGTATTTGACCCACCACAAGTTAATTCGAGACTCAATCCAAGTTGAAGTTAAGTTAGACTTCAAAAAAAAAAAAAAAATCACTTGACGTCAAATAATAAATATAGAATTTAGGAAAAGAAGTTTGAAACTGTAGCGGATATGGTTCCAAAGCTTTTCAACAAGGGATATGAAAAAAAGATTATAACGTACAAATGAAGCTGAAATCCGCATTTTTATTAAAATTTAAATATCACTTTTGATTTTCAAAGTTTCATCCAATTTTGGTTGAATTGGATGAAAGTTCATGGATCAAGAGTGGCATTAATCCCATTACGTTAGCTACCCAATCAACATGCCACGTAAGCAACTTCACGGAGTTAGCGTCATGTAAACAAAATTAACACCATCAAATGCAGCTTTAAATCCTTTTTTAAATTTTAGGGACTAACAATTATAAATGAAGTAAACTTAAAAGGCTAAAACCACCAATTTTAAAGTTGAAGGATAAAAAACAAAAGTAAATAAAACTTCAAGGATTAAAAGTGGTATTAATCTTTTTTTTTTTTCAAACTCAACATTGTTTAATTATTAAGTTTAGGATCAAATATTAGACATTTTTATGCATACCAAAATAGATATTTGTCTTCTTTGAACACAAACGTAACTAAGGTGTGCTTAAATTTGAACCTATTTTCAAAGAAAGAAAAAAATCTAATAGCCATGTCACAATCTACTCTATCAAATCCTTAAGAAGTAGATAAGATAACCAATTCACAAAAACTAAAAACTAAAAAAAATTAAATGAGTTATTTGTAAAAATATAAATTGATCTTTCTACAGTATTCATTCAAATCATTTGTATTGAAAATCATTCCCTTAATGAAAATTCCTATGTGCAATTCAATAGTGAGATTTTAGAAAATGTATATAAATTTAGAAAACAAAATGATCTGAAGTTTTAAAACCAAAGCAAATTCCTTTCCTAATTCTTTACATTAAGAATATGAGAAAATACTTTATTAACCATGTTCATGACTTACTAAAACCTACCTTAGTAGATCCTTGTGCATCACACACGCACGCGCACTCATCTGAGTAAAAAGAATGAATTTTTTTCATCCTATTTATAAGCTATATCATTAATTTTTTTATATGAATTGCATAATTTTACCTCTAATTTATTATTGTATGGGGTGTATACCTTGTTCTCATGGGGGTATATATTGTATATTAAATAAAGATAAAATTGAAAAGTTATTGAAATTTAAATTTTCCGTAATCTATATGAGATATGATGGAAATGACTTATAAATAAGATCGGAGGAATATTGGATAATTCATGACTTTTAAATGTGTAGTTTTCAATAAATTTTATGCTTTATATTGATATTGATTAAATAATTAGTACAAACTTTCTTGATAAAAAAAGTTTTTTTTTTTTTTTTTCACATAGAAAACGTAACCCGTATAAGTTTTCTGAAAGAACAATTCATTTATATTGTGAAATTATATATCTTACTCACACATCTAACCTAGCTAGGAAATTAAAGAAAGGCTTATTTGCTGGTCTAACCTAGAATAATTAACAGTATACATTTTGACAGGTGGGACCAAAGAAGATGATCCCAACCCAGAAACAAAAAAAAAACCTAGCAATAGCTCACATTATACAAACCATGTAGACGACTCAACTGGAAGATTGGGACGCATTGTGTAAAGAAATACAGTCAGAAAAAGAAAAGAAGAAGAAGAAGAAAGAGAAGCACATGTTTTGCTGTAAAAATATGAGTGGAAGGAAATAAACTTACCCTTGTACATCAACATACATACATACATATATATATATATCCACACACACAATAAGAGAACTGTAAAAGTCTTAACAACTTTATTCTTGTCCTTTTTATGTGAATTATGACACCACTCCACATGGTTTCCTGCTAAAATTATAAACGAACTGCTACAATAGACATGCTTCCTATTGCATAATCATACAAGCTAATCTCCATTAAAGACAACCTTCCACCTCATGCCCAAGTATTAATGAAAATGACATATTGTGGGCTACATGTCTAATTATGATGACTATTTCAAGGTCACAGACAACCTCCTGTAATAAGTCAGTGATCTTCTTGATTCTTGAACTAATCCATGGTGTCCTGTACTCTCTAACTCTCTTACTCTCTTACTCATAACCTATGTTTAACTAAGTAGTCACATTAGCCCATTGGAATTGCTATTATCTTCCTTCTGTATTCGTTCATATCTCAATGAATCCAATCTCTTTTGATTTGGTCACTAAAACGTAATGGCCTGCTGAGAAAATTTGTTTAGATTGAAGGACTTAAATAATCCTTTCAATTTTCTTCTCCTTTATTTCTTTAGGCTTGGTTTGGATGGAGGAAAATGGAAGAAAAATATAAGGAAGGAAAAACTTTCCCTCATAGTATTCTTTCCTCTCTAATTTTCTTCTTATCAAAACTAAGGGTCAATCTAAATACATCTCAAGATTACCTTCTTGTCAGACTTCAAGATTAAATTTTTCATGCACCAAACATATAAGAAACCTCATAATAGAGTGAATCAATTATGTGGTCTTTAAAAAGATTACTTGCAAGTTGATGATCCATAAATAAAATTGTTCAAAAAGATAGTACTGGAAAGATCAATTTACTCTTTAAAGAATATTTTAGCACAATCAAAATAGTCATTTGATTGGAAAAAAAATATTTCTGGACTCTCTCAACACATGTGCAAGCACATGCAATTCTATCTTTACCCAGCTATATGTAGAGATATGTTGATTTGGGAATACTATTTTGGGCCTCTAAATTGAGAGGCATAGCTTGTGAAAGATCAATTTGATAAAATAATAATCATTTCAAAATTAGCTTAGGAGTCGAATATATAGAGAACTAAATGAAGAAAAATAACATGTTTTACAAAGTAAATTATTATTCTACTCAAAAAGAAGATTCAAAATAGTCGTGATATTACTTTGTGGACCTTAAAATAGGTCCCGCTATGACTTTGTGGGCCTAGAAAAGTGGTCCCCAATTGCTTGCACAGATCTTTTTTTACCAGTACACACTAGAAAGTAGGAAAAGTAGTTAAGGAGTCACAGGAATTGGGGCGGGTGTCTCTTTTGAAAACTTAGCAGGAAAAAAAAACTAGTAAGAAACATGCCTTCCTATTTAACACTTAACAGCCTAACCTTCCTGCTCAGCGTAGCAACATAAGTCCCTCTTATTCTTATACCACTTTCTTCCAGACAACCATAACTTTTGTTCTCTCCATTTCAAACTAGCATAAGCCTATATATCCAATCAACAAATTCCAATCCAAAAAACACAAGGAGAATCATATCTTACCAATACCTGCAAAATAATGAAGTGGGGTAGAAGAAAATCCTCTTCAGTTTCTTCTTCATCTAAACCATCTTTCATCTCTCGTGTATCTCCCTTTTCATGGCTGTCCAAGTTTAAGAAGATGAGAATCAGCACAGAGCCAGTTCCTGGGAAATTGAAACAAAAGGGAGTGCAGAATTCTCCATCAGTTACTTCTATGCAGTATAGTTGTGGTAATGGTGGTAGGTTTTACGGTGGGGATGATGACGCTTTTTGGAGACTTTCGTTTGGCGAGGAGGGCAATGAAGATAAGAAAAGAAAAAATACTGTGAAACCAGTGATGCAGAATTTGGATATAGGTGGTAGATGGAATTCTGAGAAACAGGAAAGAAGAAGAGAAGGGACATCAACTTTCAAGGAGGATCAAAGAAAGTTGCCAACTGATACAAAGATTTCACCGGAGATAAATGAGCGTAATCGAGAAAAGGAATTTGAAAACTTCAGGGGGGGATTTAAGATGAAATCTCAAAGAGTTTTGCAAGAGCAAGTCTCAAAATTGGAAAGAGAAGCAGAGCATGCACTAGCTTTGTCAGCAGAGAAAGAGATACCACAACTTGGATCACCAGGAACAATTTGGACACCAAGAAGAGAATCTTTTGCCCGTTTAGAAGATTTTAAGAAGTCTAGGCATGCACGAATGAAAGATCATGCATTTAAGGCTCAGAGCTTTCAGAAACATGGGAGAGAGAATTTACATCAAACTGAGGGATTGAAGGAAAAGACTGAAAAGAAGAGTCAAGCACTTCAAGTGAGCAGAGAAATACAAAGGAGAAAATCAAAGCCGAGCTCTAAGGTCAAAGTATTTTCTCCAAGGATGAGCTCCAATGTTGAAATCTGTAAAATAAAGGCGATAGAAGACATGAGAAAAGCCAAACTAAAGACGAAGAAAGCAAAGGAGAAAATCAGGGTAGGAAGACAAGGCCTAGATAGCTTTGCTGTGGTAAAGTTTTCATTGGACCCACAACAAGACTTCAGAGATTCAATGGTTGAGATGATCAGAGAGAAGCAGATCAGCCAGGCAGAAGAAATGGAAGAGCTTTTAGCATGTTACCTGACTTTGAATTCTGATGAATATCATGACCTCATCGTCAAGGTATTTCGGCAGGTATGGTTCAACATGAACTTAGACATTAAGGGAATTAAGTTAAACAAGCAATGTTGCTATGACTAGAACTTCTTCCTAATTGATAGCAAACTTGAGCAGAAATTCAAGTAGTTAATCTGCAAACTTTTGTATGTCCCTTAATGTTTAACTTCTAGTTATAATTCATTCCTTCCTTCAAATCTTTTGCATGAAATTCAAGATAAGTTGCTTTGAGATTTCATTTAAGTTCATGCTGCAAGCAACTACAAACAAGAGTTTGCAAAACTGCTAAATGTGATCTAGCAGTGATCGGTTAGAGTAGTTATCCAGAGATTTTAGGTTCAAACACCCACTCAAAACTACATTCTACATACAGTTCCTTGTGCATGTATACGAGGGTTCGTATAGTTGATGTTGGGATACCTGTAGCAATATTTTGGGCATCAGCTCTGAGATCAGCTACTGGGGGGCAGAACTCTCTGTGCTAGGGATATTGAAATTTTTTTGGGGAGGAATCCAAATCATAAAAAGCTATATTAATGATACGGTAAGATTGATACATTTCTAAATCCATGTCAATCTGGTTTTAGTTAAATTTGTGCCTGCCTGCCTGGGAGAAAAAGCTCAAATCTTACTCCTCATGTACGCTTGAACAAGCCCAATTTTCCCTCTTCTGAAGGCACGTTATCAAAGCCTCTCTGTATTCTGATATTTTGAAAATAATTCGTGAACTTCAATTCAAGTATCATGTGGCGCAATGAATTGAAGCGGTTATTGAGTATTGTCAAGAAATTATTTCGGCAGTGAGGTCAATAAATGGCACAAAACAAATACTACGAGTAAGGCTGTGTCATAGGCAACAAATTGGAGTAAATAGAGAACTGATGGGTGGCCCAATAGGACCGGTACATAATATCCAATAACAACGTATATAAAGCCCTTAAGGGATGCTAGAGACCCATTACCTAAGAGCTTTCAAAGCTCGCATTTACGCCACAGCTGCACACAATGCCAAATAAGTTGATAAACAGTTATAAGGGCTAAGAACCTAAACCAGTTCTAAAAGTTAGCTACTATACAACGGGAAGCAAGTTTTTTTTTTGGCGGGCTAACCTTGCATTGATTCATAAATACTGTGCCATCAACTTTAATAATCATGGCTGCAAGTAAGGCTCGATATCATCAAGTAACTAACTTGTTTTGTGTTACCCCCTTGAACGCCTACCTTCTTGTAGATGCATATACGTATTCGTGACTAATATATAGCTTGATGACTTTGAGCTTCTGGAAGACACATAATGGAGATAACACTAGCTTGATGGGATCACCTTTTAGCTTCCAGAAGCGAATTCTGCTAGATCCAGAGCTCAATATCTTTTGAAAGCTATAAGGATCCCATATCTCACAGAAGCAGAGCACGTCGTCCCACTTCATTACACAAAAAACCGATCGTCTTTGTGAATCCTAGCCTTGAGTAGCTATCCAAAAAAAGAGGATTGCTATTGGGCATTTAATCGAGCATGTATCTTGCATTATACGCAGAGAGGTCAAATGATCTGCATTCGTAATAACTAAGAATACGAGCTTATCATCACACCTTTTTGTCCTCTCATGTCTCTATCAAATACGCGCACTAAAAAATAACATTAGAACCCTAATGCCGAGGAAACTGCTTATGCTGAATGTTCCAACAGAAAATGGAACCGTCCTTGCGTCGGTACAAGCTCAAATGATAAAGAACAATGGTGACTCAGGGAGAAATCTCTATGATACAGGCCTAGGCCACTTCGAAAGAGTCCCACGACCACGATTAACACTAAAGTCGTTTATGGAACCTCTTATTACACCTATACCTATGCCAGCCCAAATAAATTATCTTGTATATCATAGCCAACCAAGGTTAAAATCACCACACACGATTAGTGACCAACAAAATCTCAAACATAGTTGTTTTTAGTGAAAAAAAAATATGTCTAACAAAAAAACAGTTATAGTTTGGCTTTTAAATTATTTTCAAGATGCTTATGCAAATATAGGGTGGCTTTTAATTTTAAACGTGCTAAAAGAAGCAAATCCATAGCTGTAGGTTGGTTTTTATTTAAATTATTTTCAAGATACCAATGAGTTGTATATAGGGGAAGGAATGGACATTTCTCGGTCTCGTCTGCTTAT
>QFDD01008300.1:0-12743 GCA_006871305.1 Vachellia collinsii | reverse complement strand
TTTTCACGTTTTCAGTATGGTTTTAGTCCAGTTTAGATGTGTTTTCTTTAAAAGAAAATCCATGTTCGTTGGAGGCTGATTTCCACTGTTAGAGAGAAGGGATTTTGCCAGAGGAGAGACGTTGTGGGAGGAAGAAGAAAAAACACTGTTCATTAGTCATTTTTCATTTTGTTTAGATATTTCTTTTAACTTTGGACAATCATAATTTTCTGCACAAAAATCCAAATCAAGCAAGCTTTAGCTCATTTTGGAGTTTGTCATGTGAACTATTTATTTGAAAAATATCAAATCATTTGGACTTGGTTTGTACAGATTCTTCACTGTCTCAACTTTGACCTATAATAAGGGTGTTGGACCTCTTTTTCCTCAACTTTGGCTAGCTTTCTTTCCATGCACAAATCATACTCAATTAATAAACTAACATACTTGGCTTATATCCCCCAACTCTTATACTTTGTGTCATAGCGTTGAGGTTTAAAATACATAACTCACCATAAAATTCTAACATGCATCAATTACATTATTTTGTAACAGAAATGTAACAAATATGCTCGCATTTATTCCCTTCTACATCTCCATCATCTTGCTTTTGCCTTAATCAAACTTTAACCTAGAGGATTTTATTTTTGGGAGAGTGAGATTTTAAAGAAATCCCTATAGCAAAATTACTATCAAGAACATTAATATGCATGATTGTCATACAAACTGCAAGCTAGCCATGAATGCATGAATATATAATGTTAATACTTGAAATCTAATGTGCACATAATCATGACATGTCATAACAACCCAAATAGCACATATTTAGCAAACAAACATGGCAACATTCATCAACAACAACCATGGACAATATTAATGAGAAATATAATAACTTTGCTACCTTGAATACTTGACTTTCTCTTGAACTTGATTGGCATCGCTCTTGCTCTTTGAAGACTTTCCTTTGTAACTCAAACTCCTACAAATAATATAATGCATTTGGCATCAACATTAGGCCATTTCCCATGCATTATAACGCCTAAAAATCCATGAAACTCAATCTTGGCAATTTAAGCCATTAAACTTGTAAAATTTCCAACTTTGATTCTAATGCTTCCAAATTATTTTCTCACTTCCACCCTACACAATTTTGTCTTCTAAATCCATTGGAAGCATCAAAATCATCAAAATCTCATTCCTTCCTTAAGTTCTGCAGCTGGACGAAATCTAACAATAAAGGGAAAAATGTGATTTTTCAACTTTGCTTTCTATACACTTGTATAATCTTATTTCTAAATCACTTTCTAATCATTTTTAACACAAAATCCATCATCCATAACAAGCCCCAATTCGTGCAGTACCTCCTCTTATAGGGTTTCATGCCCAAAATTTCAATACAACTCAAATCAACATAAAACAACCATCAATAGGTTCCAAATCATGCATAGAGTTGTTTTCTAACAACTGTTTCGTTTCAATCCCTTTCTTGCTCACTTTCTCTTTCAAAAATCACATAGTTCTAGCAGAAAAATCTCATCATAAATCACAAAACTAAACCAATAGAATTGGGGAGGAGTGTTAGAAATCAAGAGCTAGAGAAGATTTTGCACCAAAACTCAAGCTTACCTTTGATCTTGGTGGATTTTTGGCTTGGAATTACTCTCTTCTTGCTCTTCCTTTGCTCCACACCTTCTCTCTCTCCCGCCCCCTCCTCCTCTCCCTCCCTATGGGCTGCTTGAAATATGACCTTCAAGAAGGCTCTTGAAGTGGCTAGAATACTCTTTAAAAATCTGCACACATGTGTTCTTAATGTGTGGGACCCGATTGGACTAATAAAGTGACTTTACTATGAAATATTCTACCATATGGTTAAAATATCTTTATTAATTTCCATATTTTCATTAGAGAGTGACATGTGGTGGATCTCAATCCCCACAATCTGCTTTATGCAGATAAAGTTACTTTAGCTCTTCTTAAAGTTACTTTATTGGGTTGGAAATACTTTTTGGAAGTTTCCTGATCACTTGACCTGTATAGGGCATTAAAAATTATCAAAATTCATATGATACTCCCATGATTTTTCTTTCCTCATTTTGCTTCCTGAATTGTCTTTAATTTTTGGAGAAAATCCAATTTTCGGGGTTTTTCCAGACCTTTTTCCTTCCATTTCAGGAAACTGTCTCTAACTGCTCTTGGAAATGATTTTATAAATTAATGCAATTTCCAAGCTATTTTTCCCTCTTCTAAAATCAGATATCTAAAGCCTATGGATATTAGAAATAATTAAATTAAATTGATTATTTATTAAATATTCAAATATTAAATAACCTTTAAAATTCCCGTAAACGTTGTTCTTATGATTCTGACCTAAACCATGCCTCAATTATGATAAGTGAATTTTTCTCTATCTTTTGGACCTCTGTAAAATTTTCTGATATTTTGATCAAACTTTAATCAAAATGCCTTTGAATTTCATAAATGGCTATTTGGTCCCTCGAATTTCCAAATTTCCACTTTAGTCCATTTTTAAAATGCACTTAGGTCCTTGAATTTCTAAAATGACACTTTAGTTTCTTACTTTTTAAAAATGACCATTTTGCCCTTACTTATTCTACGTTTGGCAGAATAATATTTTTACTCTCACTTTCCTTTCTTTTCATCCTCTGGACCCTTAACTAACTTTTAGCTACTCGTTTAGCCTTCATATCCGATTATCGAAAACCTAGATATTATAAAAGTAGTGTTGTATTTTTAAAAAATCCCAAAATAATATTTGATATTTATATTTGCTTCTAGGACTTCCACAACATGGAGGAAAATTGAACAACAATATTTACAGGACATAGTTTCTAGCAAATTCAGTTTTAGATTCTTGGTTCTATATTCAGATGGACTCAATTTAGGATTGTAACATCCTGAGGTATTGTCACTATTTAGCCGCCTGTAGGCACAAGATTTTATCCTTTTGGGATCTCATAGTCACTCAAAAGGCGCCTCGAACATCAAAGGCCACACCTTGACTACATATATGGCCTTCATTCTAGATGAATCCAACCGATGTATGACTTGAGAGCACCCTGCCTACTACATATCTCTTCCCCCTTCACCCATTATGGGTCCCTCAGAGTGCTAAGTCCTTAGCAGCTCTTAGTGTGACACTCTCCCCAGCAACGGAAAGATTCGTCCTCAGCTCTGATATCATATTGTAACATCCTAAGGTATTGTCCATGTTTAGCCACCCGTAGGCACATGGTTTTATCCTTTTTGGGATCCCATAGTCACTCAAAAGGCGCCTCGGATGTCAAAGGCCACGCCCACACTATATATATGGCCTTCACTTTGGACGAGTCTAACCGATATGGGACTTTAGTGCACCCTACCTACTGCATCTCCATTCCCCCTTCACCCACTCTGGGGTCCCTCAGGGTGTTAGGTCCCTAGTAGCATTTGGTGTTACACAGGATGTGCTAAAGTCCCACATCGATTAGACTCGTCCAAAGTGAAGGCCATATATGTAGTCAGGGTGTGGCCTTTAACATCCAAGGTGCCTTTTGAGGTATTATGGGATCCCAAAAAGGATGAAACCATGTTCCTATGAGCGGCTAAATAAGGACAATACCTCAGGATGTTACAAGCATCAATCCAAAATCTTTCTATGGTATTTTTACAGTAAGAAAATAATTAAGAATAAATTCTATTATCACTATTGAATCAAAAACTTAAAATGCACTGTTTACGAAGTTTAGCTTTAAATAGTTGCCGTTGCTGTTGTTATAAAAAGCATAGTCTTTTTACAACTAGTTGTGATTATGAGATTACCTTTTTTTTTTTAATATATGAATATGTAATTAAAGAATCTAATCTAAAATAATCTTTGATGTATTTGCCTAACAGGAATTCCACAACACGAAGGCCAATTTTTGACGGTTATCTAAAAAAGCTGTCAAATAGTTGTATTTTTTTTAAGGATTTTAGAAATATAAAACTATTTGATGGTTTTCTAAAAACAACTCTCAAATCCTTAAAACAAATATTTAACTGCTTTTTGTAGACAACTGTCAAATAAGCTTATATTTGTCTCTTGTAATTAAACAACTGTCAAGTACTTTCATTTAAATTCTAATTTTGAACCCCTTGTGCCATGTCACTTTTCTCAATGCCCAAGCTTTCTTCTCTTTCATTCTCTCTTCTAAATTCTAATTGGGACAATTTTTCAGCTAAATCTCTCCATAAACCCAAAAGTCCTTTCCCTTCCAACGCCACCGTACGACGTTTGTTGTTAAAAATTGTGATCGATGCATCAGTTTATAGTCTATTAGGTTTCCTGAATAAATATGTTGTTTCATTGAACTAGTATTGCTACCTCTTTAATTGCACCTGTTTTTGTGTTATAAATATCCATTGTACTATAGAACTCTTCCCTTTATTTGTATTTTCTCCCCTAGTATTATTTTTCCTTGAGGGGTTAATTGAATAATGACATGAAGTTTTCTTTGAAGAGCATTGAGTATCCAGAATTTCTCAAAGGGGCAACTCTACATATCTCGGATGTTTAAAAAATAAGGCAACATCATCCCTCCATTAACAAATGTGACAGTCATCAACATTCGTTGATCAAATTATGTATGGATTAAAGGGCAAAAATATCTTAAAAGTTTTCTCTAAAGATTATTGGAATGTATTATAGAGATGCCTGATCATGCCTTTAAGTTGAATTCCATAGAAAAAATTGCACTGAGTTGGGCCTCTAGTAGTCGTGGTATTGTTATAAGTAAAATCATAGATTTAACAATTATTTGATTATTTTGATTTATTTTTCATATGAAATTTTCCCAGAGTTTTCATTCGTCATATTTTGAAAAGAACCAAATGTATGAAGAGTAGCGCAGATCATGGCACACATACAAGCGAGAAAAATCAATGGATGTCTACTATATATCTTGTCCTTCATATAATAGTTACTTCATTAATTTGAGTTAAGTAAGAAAATTAAATAAATCAATTATTTTGAACAAGTGTGATATGATTTCCTTAAAATATTTATTCGTAACATTAAATTATATATTTTTGGGTAAAGATACAATAATGCCCACAAGCTTTTGTCAAAAGTGCAAAAATACACACGGTTTTTTTGGTGCAAAAATACCCAAATGAGAGCAAAACTTACATGGTCATTAAATCATGCATTATCATTTTGTGGCACCCACATTATTGTTCTAAAAGTACTAACCCCCCTCCCCCCCCCGGGGGCCCCAAAAAAAAAAAAACAAAAGAAAAAGAAACAATACAAGTGGTTCAGTCAAATTGGGCTTCAAGAATAAGTATGGCAACATCCTTGATTTGCTGTACCAGTTCATAGTAGCACTCTTATAGATTTGGGTCAATATTAAGATATATCCTTAAGATGATTCACTTTCTCCAATTTTAAACTTACCCCAACTATTGAGAAATATGGTGAAATTTTCACCATATTCATCTCATCCCATCCCTAATAAATCACAAAGGATTATTTTCATAAAACAGAAAAGCAAATACAGATATAAAATACGTATCTTTTTGGGCGAAAAATACAATATGGGTGTGCTAGATAATAATTATGAAATATTGTAGATCTTCCACGCAAAATTTCAGCCAAAGGAGATTAGATCAACGAGCAACTGCCTCCTAGATCACAACCCACACAAACTACAGCACATAAGACATGATCTGATGTTCATGCAAAAACTGGGGATGTAGAAGAATCCAATCACAAATCCTACTATTCAAATTGCAAATATGTATGTCTAATAGCCCCACAAAATTTCAGGTCAATCAAACCAGAAATCATTGTCTGATCGTTGACTTGATCAAAACCACTTTGACAGAACTGCAACAAAAGTGAACCTGCATTCACGAAAAATTCTAGGAAATCTAGAGGACTCCGATGGATGATCTGATCGTCCAAAACAAAGTTTAATGTGTCTATAACCTCCTCTAAAAATATCAGTTCAATCTAATAGAAGATCACCTTTTGTTCGTAACTTAGATCAAAAATTGCTTCAAAACTCGCAAAGAGCAAAAATGCTATTTTCCTTTTCTCACTCTTCTCTCCCCTCAATGTATGGCTAACTTCACCAAACCCCTTTCAGGGTTTTTAAAACTTTTTTTCAAGCGATTGGGCCTTCACATAGGAGTGAACCCTAAGGCCCAACAATAAATCAGAAAGTATTAGATTTTGGTTACATAGTGATAAGCCGGTGATTTCGTGTGCATTTCCCCTCAATCTTTGGCACGGACAATTTCTAACTTCCAGCGTCACTTTCGTTTATAATAGTGAATATGCAAGTTGCAGGAAGGAGGCCATTATTAAATTAATTTGTCTCTGTTGGAAAATGGGTCAATCCAACCTTGGTGGATTAGGCCCAATCCAATGATGTGAGGC
The DNA here is from genome assembly GCA_006871305.1 of Vachellia collinsii. Taxonomy (NCBI): domain Eukaryota; kingdom Viridiplantae; phylum Streptophyta; class Magnoliopsida; order Fabales; family Fabaceae; genus Vachellia; species Vachellia collinsii. The sequence goes on along the minus strand of QFDD01008300.1, from coordinate 6,343 downwards.
AAAAATGTGATAATTAGAAATATGGGGTTGTAAAGTGTAATAATCCCTATACTATTTAATTTTTGAATTTTAAATTTAAATTAATGAGTGGGAACAGCTTTTTCATCTGGGAACGTGCAAGACAGTTTTTCTTTGCATTTATAATTCTCTATTAATAGAGAATGTTTCACAGAAAGGAGAAGGTTCTTTTTCCACGCATACAGAAAAACTATTGCAATTCCCTGGTTCCCAAAAAGCTCTTCCATCTCTGTGCATTTGCTGTGTATAACAACCCGAATCCCAATTGGTGATCTGGTTCGTGTGGGTACCAAGAGCAACTAATCTGCACATTCAGGTATGCTCTAAAACCTACAGTCTCAAAACGAAATTTAAGCATAAAAAAATTTAAGTTAGCGAACAAATCCAAGAATTAAACAAAACAATTAGATCACATAATTGCATAGCCAAACAACAAATGGAAGAAATAAACAAAACATAACGGCAATAGACAAAAAATTAGCAGAAAAGGAGGACCAGAAGAAGAAGATGATGACGATAGAGTAGCACAAGAGTAATGTAACATGAACGCGATACTTCACCAAATGCATGACTACAAAAATGCTGAGTTCATTTCTTGAATTTACCACCTTCTGCATGCATTAGGAAGAGCTTGTTTCATTTCTTTATCCACAGAAAGATGAAAATGACACAACAAACAAAAAAGAGAGATGCAGAAAACTGAAGAAAATAAAAAGGAGTAGAGAGAGAGAGAGACAGGTGGAAATGGGGAAGACAGAGTTGTATTCTCGGTTCTAAAGCGGAGTAGTAAACATGTTGCATGAATGAATGATTTTGGCTGTATTTACCTTATTACCCTCACACAATTATCCATTTTCTTAGGAAAAGTAAAGGTAAATAACTTTTATTAGAGTAAAACACCCTCACCTCTCTTGTGTTTTACCTTAATTACATAGACCTCCCTTCTATTTTGAAAACATATAAATAAGTACAAACCGTTAGCTCCTTTAAAGAATATTCCTAAAATATTCTCAACATAAGCTTAACTAATTTGGTAAATGTAGATTGACAGAATGATTCTATGAAATTACGTTGATATTTCCACATGTTATGGGTGATGTAGGAGATATCTCTATTTTTCCCCGGGGATCCTTAGAATTACCACTGCTTAGCTTTCAATTCGCCTCTGACCATCAAATGAAATGTGAATAACCCATCTTCCCCCATTAAAAACTTAATTGAAAATTCGATTAATTTTTTTAAAAGATATATATTGTATAAATATTTGTAGAAAAATGTGAAATCATAAATTTAAAAGAACTATTTAATGTATCAAACTTATATGGTATATAAGATAAGAAAAATATATATTTGATATAAATAATATATTTTTAAGGTGTAACAACGGTTTTCCTAAATCAGTTACTTAACTCCTAAATCATATTGACAAAATTAATCAATCTTATAAAAGAGGTTTGACTTCAAAAATAAGTTAAGATATGAGAAGAAAGAATAGAACATAATTTCAAAACATTTATCAAGCTTAAAGGAATCGAACTCCCCTTTTCTCATTTACTCATAATAGAAAATGGTAAATCAAAATATTCAAATACTATCAGGGATAATAAAACCTTACTAAGTCGCTTATCAAATCAAGCTAAAAGGATCAATATCAGAGAAACGGGCCTCAACCTTCGAAACTTGGATTCACGTTCTACTTCAAGCCCAACTCTCATATTTCAATAATGCAAATATCATTTATTATAAAGAGTATATGACAAAACGGCCACTCAAGTTTGCGGTTTCAAAAATAATAATTTCGTAATATTGGATTAGGGGCCTTCGGCCTACTATAAACATAATCCCAAAATAACATGATTTAAAGTACTAAAATATCAAAATCCGCTTGAAACATGAGCCCTACAGTGGCAATAGACATATAATCAACACATATTAGAGAAGGATGTTATACCACAGCAATAACCACATGTAAACGTTCAAAACCTTTCCAAACATCCCAGTATAGGTGCTGTCACTTAAAAATTTTAGTAGCAATGTGGTGAGACAAAAATCTTAGAAACCAGCAATCCAATTCAAAAGATATACTGGTGAGTGCTAATGAGAGATAAAGAATTAATTGCATCATTTTATGAGTAAAGTATCAAAGTAACGGTCAAAATTAACTATTTCTAATGGTTGGGGCAATATTACCCCACTTTTAACACTTTCGTAGCAACATTGCTCCTTAAAAGACTCCGGGGCAACATGGCTTATCGGGTAAAACTTCCAGGGCAAAAATGGTGTTTAACCCTTAAAATAATTCTCTTTAAAATATTGTTTTTGTTATAAATATTATTATGTAGATGTCCATATTTCTCATTCTCCTCAATTATTTTTTATATCAATTTATTATCAATTGTATTTACCCTGATATTGTATATAAATGCTTATAAATATAAGGTATTTGTCATGTCACTTTTCATTACCCTTTTATATTCATTGGAGATCATATCCAAACCACTTAAAAACCTTTCAATGTTTAGAATTAGTAAACCAAGTGAAATTTGAAAAAAAAAATTGCATTACTATTCATTTTCACTGTTCACTTAGTAAAAATTCTGAAATTGAAGCCAATTTTGAAAAATCATAACTAATTCTAGAAAAATCAAAATTAAGTGGTTCAAATCTCCAATTGAAGCTTATACAATCCTCTATAGGGAAGAAGTATTCATTTGGACAAAATATTGCTCAAAATTAAGTTTATTGCACCAAGTTGCACTATTCCGTTGGTCATTTTCGGATTTTCCAGCATTTTTCTAGATTTTCTCTAAACTTTGAAAATACATAACTTTTTGTGTACAGATCCAATTTAGGCAAATTAGGACTCATTTCAAAGATTGAAATGTGTACTATTTAACCGAAAAATTTCATAAGGTTTGAATCTTATTTGTCATGTTTTCAACTTAATTCAACTTAAGGGTTTGTTAAGGGTGTTGGACCATTTTTCCAGTCATTAACTCCTTTATTTTAGATTATGTGTGCATATATCCTAAAAACTATGGATACTTAACATATTCAATATAATTATACAGTGCTTACATAATGCACCACATGCTGAAAATGCTATCGCACAAAATTATACATCACAAATTGGGTATTTGATTACATATTTTATCTCATAAGCACATTTCCATATTAACTTGAGTCATTCCTCCTCTTTTAGGACTTCTTCTTCTTGCCTTTGCCTTTACTTGAGCATAGACCTAGAGATTTGTTCTTTTGGAAAGAATGAGATTTCTTAGAAATCTCAGTAGTAAAGAACACTAACGGGAACATTAATAAACATGATTATTACTATAACTATCCATGACTATAAGCATATCTTACTACATGCTACTAAACTGAACTAGCATATAGCCAATGCACAACATAAGTAAAGATTTGCATACTCAATATCACATACTCAATCAATTCATACAATTATGGCAAAGAATCATATTCACAATCATAAGTATTATTAATGTGAGAGTTAGTACAGTTGATACCTTGCATACTTGGGTTAACTTGGGCTTACTTTGCTCTAAGCTTTTAGGTCTAGTAGACTTTCCTGATGCCTCCTATACTTCAAACTCTAGCTAGATTGCTCTTTTCCTCTTCCTTTTTCTTCCTCTCCTTTATCTTTTTCCTTCTTTCTCCTTTCTTTCTCCTTTCTCTCTTTTCTTTCCTTTCTCCACGCATCCTCTCCTCACCGTGGCTATCCTATTTATAGCCACTTCTATGCTTGCTCTCCAAGTTCTTTACTTGGAAGGCAAGTTGATAGGCTTGTTCCATAAGCCGCCTTTCGGGTTTCACTAGTATATGATAATGCAACTTTTTACTAAAAAGTTTTCTTGCATAAATACCACCTCTTCTTGCTCTTTTATATGGTATATTGATGATACCAATTGGATAACTCTAAGCCTCTCAAATTAATTATTTTCTTTTTCTCCTTTAATTTCCTTTTTACATGGAGGCCAAGTAAAATACTCTGGAAATTCTTTTTGGGAATCCTTTGATCTCTTGACCAATCCATCAGTATAGGAAATTTCCATAATTCAAGAGGTACTTTTCTAATTTTTCTCCATCTTAAACTCTTTTCGGAAATACCTTTTCGAGACTTCCCTGAGCTTTTCCTTTTCTGAACTTTCCTGTACTTTTCATTTTCATACAAGCAAATGACTTTGAACTGAAGCCTAAAACCATTTTTATAAATTCACATAATCCTCAAGCTATTTTACCCCATTTTTGCCATAATTATCTAAGAGACTAGGTATTTTAAATAATTATATTTAGCTCAAAATCCCATAATTAGTCAAATATTAATTAATTACTAAGAATCCAATGTGAGCTTATTTTTGCTCATTTAACCTCAATCTTGCCTCAAATATACTTCAGGAGATTATTCTATACCTTCCTGTGCCTTGGGCAATTCTCCTAATATTTTGGGCAAAATTACCATCTTGTCCTTACTTAATGGCCAAGTAATGTTTATCAAAATTACCATCATATCCTTACTTGGAGACGAAGTTTCGGTTACTTGGTGGCCAAGTAACTTTTCTTCTAGGCTTTTAATCTTTTGGTTTTAGGAAACTATCTCTGACTTTCTCTTAGGAAGAATTTTATAATTTTCTACAATTTCTGAGCTATTTATCCTTGCTTTAAAATCCGATATATGAGGCATCTAGATATTTTAAATAATTGTATTTGCTTATTTATTTATTAAATATCCAAATATTTAGTAATCTTTAAAATTTCTTGTGAAAGTTATTCTTGTCATTCTGACATAAACCAGATCTTAATTAATTATCAGTGAATTTTTCTCTATCTTTTGGGATTTCATAAAATTTTCTGATATTTTGGTCAAACTTTAACCAAAATGCCCTTTGATTTTTTTGATTTACCAAAATGCCCTTAAATTTCATAAATGTCAATTTGGTCCCTCAATTTTCAAAATTCCACTTTAATCCTATTTTAAAATGACTCTTATGTTTTTGAATTTTGACAATGACACTTTAATCCTTTACTTTTTCAAAATGACCACTTGGCCCTTACTTTTATATGTTTGGCAAAATGGCATGTTTACTCTTCCAGACCCTTAATTAATCCTTAGTCGCTTATTTAATTTTTATATCCAGTTATCGAAAATATGGATATTACAGTATCTCTTAGGTACTTAACACACTTTTAAAATAGTGAATAAGAGCTCTTTTCTCTTAATTTTATAACACATTATCAACACAAGTTTCTAACCAAGGGATGATATACTTTCACACATTCTACATGTTAATCATGCGCAACGCATATGTGCATCCATCAGTGTTTTTTTCTTTTTTGGCATTTTCTTGCGCCAAACCTTCCATCTTCCTCCAGAATTGACAGGTGGATATATATATATATATACACGTTGTGCTTGATTGCTTTTCTTCTAACCATCCTCATGAATTTGGCATGTTGAATATTGCAGGATAGGTTCTGTGTAATAAGTGGAGAGATGGGGAAAATATACGGTGTTGCGTGAGGGAATGAGTAGATGGATTACCAGAATGAGAGATTAATGGAAATCATTAAGAAGCAAACGCACATAATCACGAGGTTGGGCTGCCGTCCCGATCAGGTCAACATGTGACGCACACCATGAAATTTAAAATGAAAAATATAATTATAAATAAAAAATATTAGTCTTTATCAAAATATAATATTACATTTATTGCAAAAGTAAGGACTACGCACCATTCAAAAACAAAGTAAGGACAACGTTTAAGCAGCACGAGGCAAAGAACAAAAAACCGGACTGGACCGGCCGGTCCGACCGGTGAACCGGCGGACCGGTCCATGGTTCGGTCCGGTTCACTGAAAAACCGGTGACCGGGTTGACCCGGATCAACCCGGTCAACCCGGTCCGGGTCACATGTTTTTTTTTTTACTTTTTTTTTTAATATGCTTCCTTTGCTTTTTTTTTTTTTGAAAATTATGTTAAGGTCCCACACAAACAAATTAATATTAGAAAGGTTTTTATTAGCAAGTAAAAGAGCATCATTGACAAATAAATGAGTTATCAGTAGCAATTTTTGAGACCTTTTTTATATTAATTTTCTTGTGTATGACCTTAATGCAATTTCTCTCTTTTTTTTATTGTTTTTATTAATATTTAGTGACAAAGGGAAGAATTAGATGGTATTTATTCCTTTCCTTTTTTTTTTTTTACTACAAACATGATTTTTTTTATGATTGATTCTTAACGTTTTATGGTTGATGAATGAATTTTAATGATATTTTTTATTATGAATTATTATTAATTACAATGACT
>QFDD01008299.1:0-10905 GCA_006871305.1 Vachellia collinsii | reverse complement strand
CTCAGCCCCCCCCCCCCAAAAAAAAAAAAACCAAACGACTGTATCATCTCACTCCAAACATTTTCAAGTTTTAATCTCAACCATCTCATTTTTTACTGCATATAGATTCCGAAAAATTCTTATTGAAGAGACAGCCAAACTTACATATTTATAACTGAAATTTTCATAGTTATTGCTCTCTCTAATTTCCAATATAAAATCCAGTTGAAATATATATTGGATTAATCTTACATGTAATATTTTAATTCATTTTATCTCTTACATTGATCATTCTTCTAAACTAATTGGTTAAGTAATTTTTATATTAAGGATATATGGTATTATCATCTATGATGAGTTTAAAGATTATTATGACCATGATCTGCACAACGTGAGAAATCGAGATTCGAATCCCTACCGGGAGATATATTCACATTTAATGTTCGATATTACCTTGAACTGAATTCTCTGGTAAGAAGATACGTGTGTGTTAAGCAAAAAAAAAAAAAAATCTGATAAACCCAATTGTCAATGCTTTTGATGCATGTTTTGATCAGATTTGTTGATCCAAATAATTTTGATTGCAATAATGGACAAGCCTGTACTGTTCTATATATATTGAGAGAGAGACGTATAATATAACAAGTGAATATGGAGGTGAGAGGGGGGTGAATAATGATGAAGGGAGTGAAATGGGGGGAGGGTGAAAAATGAAAAGGCTGCATGCAGTGGGATGGCATTGGGAGTGAATAAAGGAGAAAGTACATGGATATTTGAGGGAATGAACAGAGGAGGAAGGAAGAAGGAAGGGCTTTGGAGATGAGTCGTCAGTGTGTGTGTGTGAGGCCAAAACCAGAAGCAGCACGTGAACGGATATTGCGGGATAAGTAGACCCATCATTACCTTCTGAATCACAATCCCCTCCCCTCTCATGTTCCCCCTGTTTCTCATCTCTTCACCATGCATTAGCATTTCACTATGCTCTCCTTCTGTTTTCTAGCTTCTTGTTCACATTCCATTCCCACATTATGCCTACGTCATATATATATTATCATCTCTATATATGTCTCTGTCTCTTCTGGGCTTCTCATCTCTGTATATATGTATTACTCTCCTGTGAACCAACAGTACGTAGTAGTGTTGGTGTTGTTTCTTGCGTGAAGGAGAGGGATTCATATGAACTTTTCATTTATAATATGACTAATTGCTACCCCTTCTACATCATCACATTTCATAGATGGCAGATTCCTTGAATGTCCTCCCATATTCTTTATTCATTACTTCTCCGTGCATAATCATCCAGAGGATTAACCCCCTTTGACTTTGTCATCAACCTCACAGTGATGAGCATTCCCGTATGTATATATGTTAAGATATATATATATATATATATAGGCTGATGAATATAATACAGATACTGTGCTATGCATGAACCGCTGTCGTAACGGGGCATAACAATTCAAATGGACGCATGCATGCATAATATATTAGTTCATGTGGATGTTTAAGTATAGTCTACCCAGATAAAAGAAAGAGAGATATATAGTATATGAAGATAAAATACCAGCTAAATGCATGATTTTGCTGAACAATTGACCCTAATATGAAAATGTAAGTGGCCATATGGATGATTAAATGCTGCTGCGAACTCTGTTGGGAGACAGACAACATAGATAGGCCGAATATGGCACAAACCCACAAAAACTCGTGTGGGTTGTGCGAGTCAAAACCTCGTTACTCGTCATCTCTCCTTCATATTAGTATGAGAACCACTTAGATTATGCTTACAAGAGACACATCAAATTAATGAAACCTCAAGTAATTAAGTGCCATGCATGAGAATTCCAAGTCCGTTGTCCTTACGGCAACGACCCACCACAATGGTGTACCACCCGTTAAATTTAAAACGAAGACGACGAGGAAATAAAAAAAGAAGATCATTGTCCCAACATTCTTTACGTGTGAGGCCTTCAATTCCCTGTCTCCATTTTAAGGTTTTTTTAATTGGAAGTTCTTTCAATAGTTCTAGAACTGTGTAGCGGGTTTACCACATTTCGAAAGAGAAAGTCAAACAGTAGGTGGGAAATAGTAGAATAACGTACGAGTAAAAGGAAATGGTCGTCGGCTCGTCGCTTAACCGAGAGAGAGTGATGAAGAGATGAATATTAAGGGAGCCAAACCGATATTTAGGCTGCCAAGTCGTGCTTCCCAAAGCTTAAAGCTGTAAGCTTTATCGTTTAAAGTTAAATTTAATACGCACAAAAGCTGGAACTTAGTGTGACATTTGTTTCGCTTGTCCTCATTCAAATACCAGTCAGATTCTCTTGTCCTTCTAAACAAAAATAAAGTATATATTTAATTTCAACGACGACTTGCGTTGTAGGATCAAATTAAACCAATAATATTATATACCAAGTTCAATTTTATTAGTTGCAAGATTAAACAAAGCATGAATCCGTGGGGAGGAAGAAGGAAGGAGCTAGGAAAGATAGGAAAACCTCTCACGTGGCCTAATTGTACTAAACTTGTTTCTGTTATATATTCTCAAACCTCATTCACCTACCCCTAACGAAAATTATATATAAAAAGAATAAAGCTTTTGATTCTTTAATATTTCTTCTTCTTCCTCTCTCCCATTTTCAAAATTTGAAACACCCCAATTCTTCTCTCTCCCTCTCTTTCTTTGCCTCATATATCTAACATATAATGGCCAAACGCATACCTTTTTAGCCATCAACACACCACAACCACATCATGATTGAATCATTGCCTTTTAAATTTCAAAGTGTACGTTGCTTTTACTTTCTAGTTCTACCCACCTTCTTCATCACCTCTCTCTCCCTCTATCTCTAGACCAAAAAAAAAAAAGCATTCACATGAATAATAATGTACAGAGCTTGTTTGAGATTAATTTTTAAAAAATGATTGTAAGCAATCCGAAATAAGTATGTGATAAGAGTTTTGTCTCGATTTGCATGAAAGTGAATATGAAAAATAGTTGACAAACAATTTCATAGTCATAGACTAGTATTGGCACCATGGAAGATTACATATGAACAGCATTCTTGTTAAAATAATAATACAAGAGAAACTGGAAAAGCTTGCCTGCCCCACAGAGGAGGGAAAACGGGGCAAAAATTAAATAAATAAATAAAAGAATATGATGAAGAAGAAGAAGAGTGGGGAGGACCCATGTGTCTGATTATATTTATGACCCGAAATAGACACAAATAAGGAGAGGCTCCACGTTTTGTCCAAATCACTAACCAAAAATACTATGGGATTACTAATTAGGCTGCGTTATTTTGCAGCCACATTCTGACATTCACATCTTCTTCATAAATGCTGTGTTTAACTAATTAATCATCTCCTATGTTTGCCCAAAAAAAAAAACCAATAATCTCCTACACGACCCCAAAACTGTTTTAAGAGATAAGTAATCAACCATGAAATCTGCCGTATATATTTCGAGAGAGAAATAGCATCCGTCGTTGTTTAGTTTTATATATATGTACACTTGTCGGGAAACTAAATCAGTATTAAAACCTAGTACTTTGGATGTGAGATGAGGTTTCCAATTTTAAGAAACTGAAGATGTCTTATTATCAAGAAAGGGCAAAAAAAAAAAAAAAAAGTAATCTGTAACTCAAAAGTGAGTTGAGTTGATTTTGCAAAGGAAACAGCCGTAAAGCACCGAATAATATCAAACGGTAACTTACATATAGTTGTTCATGTCCTTGTCCGACTTTTTTCTAAACCTCATGACTCAAAATCAATTAATTCCTAACCATTTTGAAACCAAAGCCTTGTGATTCGCTAAAATATTTATTTTCCAACTAGAAATTTGACTAAATGCGACGTTGGTTCGTTAACCTTTCTTATGCAAGTAGTTGTTTTTAAAATAAAATAAGTTGTCGAAATGACAAAGAAACCAATGATGTGATCTCTATATACATGCTGATTTTTGACTTTGCTTTACGCACTCAATAATAGTGTCTGTGATTCTTAAGTCCCAGCCGTTACAAAAGCAAACCCTCTCATTACACAAACTTTGCTTGGCTTTTCTTCGTCGCAAAAGAAAAAAAAAACTCGTAGCAAACGGCCAACTTATTAATCCATGGTTTTCCCCCTTCAATTCTACAACTTGTACCTGCATGGATTTAAGAACAAACCAATAAAGAGAAGTGTCATTTTTTACGTGTTTATAATTTGCTGCAGGGAGAAAAAACAATTAATAAATTATGGAGAACCATATTTTACGACACATTTTTTAATAGATTCTATTATCAAATATTTAAATAAACGATTAATCTGAATTGAAGTTTTAGGATCCAAAAACCTCTCCTCATGAATCCTTTTTTTAACAAGGTGGGTTTTAAACTTAATTTGCGTACGTTATGACCTAGTTGGTCCATCTTAGACCAAACACGTACATAGGATAATTGTGTATCATACATATTTATTACGTTGTCCATTCCTGCTTTAAATTCTTTCATTTTCAATTGTTTTCAGATGAAACACGGGGAAGTCAGGGATTACTCAAACGAATTTGAATAATCATATCCCAATCTTTGTTCGTGCATAGAATAATACAATTATTTTTTTCTATAAATATTGTTTTGGAACATATGTCAATATCTTGATGTGGATGTGTTACCAATTCATTAAAACTTTTTGTCTCACATGTGTAGGCAATTTTTCTTCCCACTGTATCGAAAGAGAAAGATGAATATTCACAATGTTTTCTTCTCCGAAACCATTAATTTTCTGGAATTGACACATTACTTGTCATGTTGGTGATTAAATTATGCAACACGTATAGTTACGAATATAATTAATTTTCAAGCATATATATCCCGTGAAATTAATTTGGACATAAACTACAGTATGTAGATTTATATGAATGTCAATGATAGGAGGTTCCTAGACTTCAAGTAAACTTGAGGAGGGGGTGGGTTTATGAATTATAAAAAAAAAAATCGTTGAATTTTAATCAAGGATTTTTGAAAATTTGATTAAAACAAGATGAGATGAATTGAAAAAATGGGATAACGATAAAGATAACGGTTTGTAACGATCGAAGGAGACAATAATTTTCAAGCTAAAGTTAACAGTGGAACCCCTAATGAGATTAGATTCACATACCTATTTGATCTCAACTTTAGGGTGAAATAATTCGTATTAAATTAATTAATTAATTAAAGATATGCCGTAATTAAGCCATATGGATGTGGTCGAAGTTAGTTAGTAGGACCCTCAAGAGTTATCTCTTAATAATTTAACTTTATATGCATATGGTAAAGTATAAACCAGAAGAAGCAATGAAAGTGTGGATGCAGCATATCTGATTTCACTTTGCTTTTCTTTTTTCTGATGGACTATGGATAAGAATAGTTCTCTGAAGAGTATAAGAAGAAGAGATGGAAAAAAAAAAAGTTATGCACTATATCTCCAAGATATAGGCAACACTTTTCTTTAGATTTAATTTGCCCCCACCTTTTCCTATATTACAAGGTGTAAGTTACGTTAATTGAAAATTTTTATACATGATATAATAGAGACTATTGAGGATAAATTGCATTCCCAACACTCAAATCAAGACAACAAAAAGCTTTAAAAAAGTGATAATTTGACTTTATCTATATATGTATTTAAGGAGAAAGACAATGGATTTGATTTTGTTGTATGTATTCAAATGGAGTAATGGAGATGATATTCATAAAGTATGGAGAAATATCTTGAAGTGATATTTTTTGAAGCAACATCTCTTCAAGTAAAAGTCACAACTATATGTTAGATTCATGAATCCAATAGATTGATTCATAAATCAATATAATTAAATTATTAATGGTTATTTAAATGATTTTTTCATGAAGAGTCACACTTTTATAGTATGTAGAAAGACATAACTTTGTTATCAAAAAAAAAAAAGAAAGAAAGATATAACTTTAGAATTATAACTCCCTGCACAATCATTCAAATAAACTCATTATTTTAAAAGGATAAAACCTTTGAAGAATCACATTTCTTGGTTTTAAAAATATTGCCACATAAATCAACCCAACCGAGCAGCAACTTATTTTAATTTCTTCATATGACACGTATTTAAATGTCTTCAGAGATGTGTGTGTGTGTAAGCAAATTGAATTTTGACGGCCTTGAAAAGCGTTGTCAGCAGGCTAACGTTATTCTTTCTCAATTATCTAATTTGTCTGCCAACAAGAAAAGGAAAAAACGATCTTGTGTGGTAAATATTCAAAATAAATATATTTTTCAATAGAATAAAATAAAGTACTAATTTTTTCCTTAATATACAAGTAAACAATAATTTGAAATCAGAATAAATTAATTTTTTCCATAAAAAATAGAATTAAATTTTACTAATTTCAACCAAATAAATGTATTTTTTTTTTATCTTTCTATAGAATAAAATAAAATATTTTCATGTTATGATGCTAGAATTATGCACATGCATGTTTGTCTCTTTTTTCCTTTTTGATCGTTTTCCATCTCACCAAACCAAATGTACAAATAGAAAGAGATGTACATTCCTTTTTTCTGTTTTGGCGCCTTTCCTGAATATTACCGCTAGGTATCTAAGCAACTAGTTTGATTTGAGGGAATGTTGAATCACATGGGAGCACTTCACTATTTCTGAATAATTATTGTAACTGCATACCCAAGACTTGAACACGCGGTGGTGCATTTCTCTACGTAACACGTGAAAATATAAACTGAGACGACAGAACAGGATGGAGAAGAATCAAAAGGGAAGCTTCAAATCTGTTGAAGAGATTAATCAGAGAGTAGACTCCATTTATTTTCCAGGTAATACGATTGAGCTCCACTGAGAGATCAAGTCATGGACTGGTTGATCCAATGGGTCTCTGAACCCTCCACTAAATCCCCTCAAACGTTGCATACTTGCCCCCATCTATTCCATTATTAGTACTAAGGCCCCTCTATTTCATTATTGTGTTTGTCATTTAGCTTCCTTTTCAGAAATGGTCATGGGTCTCTCCTCTTTACCCTCTCCACCTAATCATTGTTTTCCCCACTCTTTGCGTATCATCATTTCAACTCACTGCCTTAAACAAGAACACAATAATGTACACATTATTACACTTCTCTGCCCACCACACACATTGGAAACATTTTATATGGCATTATATTAAATAAGACACCTGTGCTTGGTCAAAGATTCATCATCTGGTCGGTTCGGTTCAAGTTTTAGCCAACAAAGCAATATCACTCTGCATTCTGCCTTATATTGGGTATATCTGAAGAAATATAAACACATCATTCGTTTGAATTCCCGTTTAAGACATATAGACACGTGCAGAATAAGTCGGATACTTAAACAGTACTAAAGCAGAACTCTCAGATAAGTCGTTCATGTGAAGGGAAACATTGCCACCATGACCTGTCATATTTGAGACTTGAAGAAATTGTACTCTTTGAAGTTTGAAGCTGGAAGGCAGCCAAGTAAAACTAGCGTGCAAGTGAATTCAAATTTTGTTATTGATGTAAGGATTCTATTGATGAGAGATTTATAAGTACCTCTTGAAGTGTTTTTTGAGTCTTAAAATATAATTTAATACTGATAAATTTTTATGAACTAGCTCACTTAATTTTTCATGTATAAAAAGAATATGTATGATAACAGAAAACATGCCTTTGCGTGAGACTTTTCAACTGAACCATTGTCCTTGCTTCTGATGCAAGAGGATTCCCTATTTGCTCAAGGCAATTCAAAGAGGCATTCTGAATATATGTGCCTTTTTACCATTAATGTGAAAGCCAAATGATGATGGTGAAAACATAAGCCACACTTTTGGAGAATTAAATGCATAACAAGAGCGATTTCGTTTTTGCGGTCTAAGAATTGTATAGCCAAAGTGGGATATTCTTCTTCTACAACGAAGGATCTGAAAGTGATATTTTACCAGCAGTACATATGGGAATTGAATTTCATGATTTGCCTGCAAGAGAATGTAAAATTTCCCCAAATATGAATAGTGACGTTACAAAATCTTCACCCTCTTCCTAAGCTATGCCTTTGATTTCTCTTCAATACCATCTCTCTTACCATCCCACACCCTATCACACACAGCAATGGGGTGGCTGCAACCCTTAATCTCTTCATTGAAGAAGCTCTGCCTCAGACTGCATTCAACTCAAAACAAAAGTGCCTTCTTTCTCACTCTCCACAGTTACATTCTCTGAGTTCTCTCTTCTTGCAAGCTAATTGTTACCCAGAAAATCTCCTTCTGTCACTTGCAGTTCTTCCACGTTTACATCAACGAGACTTATTAGTAGTCTTTCTATACATTCATTTCCACCAGGACCACTCCATTTTATCTACTGTGTGTGTGTGGAATTCCAATAGCCAAATTTTATGTTTCATGATGCTTGCTTTAACATTTCAGGAAGGATTTATATTTCGCATGAAGATGTTCGGTCTTGCCCTTGTGAGGATGTTCATGTCCTCTGGTCAATACTAGTTGAATCACACTCACCCTTACCATCCAAAGCATGAAGGCCATGCAAATGGTACAAGAATGACAAGAGAAGAGTAACGTACATAAATAAATTTTTTATATATTATTATTTATTATGTCCATGCCCATATTTAGTGTTTTTGTCTCTTAAGTTTTTGTAGCATCCATGTAGAACAGTTTCTTACTTTCACTATGCTTTTTCTGAAGTTTCACAAAGTCTGTACTTGGAGATTCCTTTTTCTGAATCGCTTCCGATTTCTAAAGTTCATCGATCTAAACAGTCAATATATTGTAGACGTACTTGAGATGTTTTCCCTCTGCCTCGTTGGGGCTTCCTATTGGTAGGCTATCTATTTTTTAGCAATAGAGAAGGTGGCTGTTCCTTTTAATTACTCACCTTTTGAGATTGAAACTTCAAATCTCCTACAGAATAGAGAGCACAACCTACACAATATTTCTCCTCAATTGGAATATCAAAGTCCAAACATAGCTTCAATTCAAGGAACGTCCTTTTTCCTCACCAATTATGTAACACCAGCAACAACGGATTATACAGCCGGCAAAAGCTATTTCTCCTTATCCCTTCGTGTATGTTGAAAAAAGCGCATTAAATTCTTGATCAACCTATATGAGAAAATGTTGTTTATAAAGAGGATCAGTATTAATTAAGGCATACAAGTTTTGTGTTTGCTACATAAGTTTCCAACAGCTTGAAAATTAAGTATCCCACATAACAAATAGCAAATGTCCTCTGGCGCGTGGAGAAGGCATGCATTCCAGATATGAAGTATGGCTCAACCATATATCAGTCACCAGTAAGGAGACGCTTTATAGTTTATACCCATTTTCTGAATAACTTGGCACCATGAGCTAAAAAGGCATTCTCTTAGTGCCGGTTTAGATACACAAAAAATCACTTATTTTAATTAGACTTCCACTTTATAAGATAAACTCTCTCGCATATTTATCCCTTATAACACAAAATCACTTTTTCTTGGCTAATTCAAACATACACTTAGAACATCTAAATTTTGATCTTAGTAGTACTAAAATATGATCAGCATACAAGCTATGCACGATCCATCTTAGGGTTTGATTTCAGGATCGAAAAACAATGGGAATTTGTCAACAAAATGATTTGAAAATGAGTAATAGCTTATTAGCATACAGAAAATATCCTCATTCAATCATAAACTAAGCTACAGAGAAATGTCTTTGATGACCCCAACAATGTTGAAACAATGGCATACTTATTGATGCAACCAAACTGTAAGGAATAGCAATGCTGCGCGCAGGACTAAAGGGATTTCTCTAGCAGCAGATTGAGGCAGAAACCACCTTAAACTGAAGTAATCTGCAGATAAAAGCATTTACAAATCAATAGCGATGAAAAGATATAGAATAGAATTCACAACACTATTGATCATATAATGCTAATGAAATAATGAATAAAATATTTTGGCACAATCACACATCAATCCTTTCATTTAATTTTCATTTAAAAAATAAAGAGTTGAGGGAGGAGTTTGGTGGTTTAAATAACTATGCATTAACTGCGACTTCCTATCCAAGGTTGTATGTTGGAGAGACAATGAGGCCAATCTCCTGCATTGCAGACTGAAAAACCATATATGAAATGTGATAGTTTGTGTAGAAGCTGCTTAGCAAAAATGATCAAGGGGCGACATGAGAACAAACCCTCTAAAATGGTGGGGGTTAGCAGCATAATTATTTGACGAAAAAAAGCATGGAAGATATAATTTGGAATAATGAAGCTAAACTTTGGGAGACAAATCTTGGGACTACACTCTGCAAAAGCATCCTGAATACGGATAAGCTGAAGTTTTCTCATCCAACTTAAACTTCTGAACCATAGAATTAAGCCATTTTAGCAAAAGCGAACATGTACATATATCTTATCAAATGGCTATTGTTTCTATGTGAAATCTCATAAAGAGCAAATATCCGTTCAGCACATAGTTTCCTTATTAAGTTACATCTTTCACGTCACGCAAAAACTAACATGATACTACGAGTGTAAAGTTATTGCTAGTGATTCATCACAGTCAAGACTCTTCTACAGATTATGATAATATGAGTGTCTTACAGCACTATAAAGCTGACGGTGAGGGGAGTTCATGAATACTTGATAGCCAATCCTTTAGATAGGCATCACAATCTGCCTCCGCTTGAGACAGAGCAGCAAGAGGAGTAACAGTGATCTAAAAAAAGTAAAATAAAATTGCTTAGCAAGAGTTTTTTGCATTTAATAATTGAATTAATGAAAGAAGAAAATACTCACATATCCTTCCTGCAAAAATTTGTGATCTGTATCATCATCGTCAAGGTGAGGACCTTTTGCCTACAAAAATTGAGAGGTCTACACCCTGTTAGAGTGTTAGTGGAGGTGGGTTGGGGGGGGGGG
>QFDD01008298.1:0-11017 GCA_006871305.1 Vachellia collinsii | reverse complement strand
GATTCCTCAAAACTTAATTAAAACAGATAGATGGGAGATTATCCACAAATTGTTGGTCGAGACGGTAAGCGGCATCGCATGTGGAAGGGGAAAACATAAGTTTGAATCTTGAGAAATGTACTTATTGAGAGAGATGAAAACATTTACACTTTAAATATTATGGATACACTTGGATTAATATAAATTTACTATGACTAAGAAATCCCTAACAAGGAAAAGATTAAGTTCTGAAAACAAAATCAACACTACAGAAGACACCTCCCAAAACATTTTTGTCTAATTTGCTCTTCCAGTAACATTTCATTGTCAAATATGCACCTTAACCCTTCTCCAACCTCCACATCAGTAATGCTCAAATCCACATCTACTGCTATGTATACATAGACTAAAGGACGTCTTCAGAGACCTAACGGGGCTATCATGTTTGATGCCTTTGCAATTCGTAATGTGTATTTAAGATACCTTTAAAATATTTTTGTCCAATCTGCTCTTTCAACAACACATCATTATTAAATATGTACCTTAACCCAAAGTTTTGTTATGTTGACTTTAAACTCTTAGAATATATGCTTTTAATTATAAGCTACTTCCAACATGTTTCATATAGAGTAAGGAAAACCGTAAGCAGTATCAACTTAGTCTTAAAATTTAACAACTTTCCTACTTTATTCCTATTTAATATCCAATATAATACATAAAAGCAAAGTTAAAACATAATAAATGAATAGTGAAATTGTACAGTAACATAGAAAATTTAACGAGGTGATTTATAAATATGACTAAATGAAATCTCTCTTTTTCTATAAATAGGATCAAACAAGTAGTGTATATTAAATAGTGCTAAAGTTAGTGTACGAAAAATAAGATTGGATGAAAACCAATGCCTTGGCTTGCCGGCCACTTGCCCATGTGATGGCTCGACTCAGTGGAATTGTGTCATAGGAAACTTGTTATAAACTGGTGAAACCCTGTGGGCTACTCGGGTTACCTTTTTACTTTGCTAGAAACACAGGAACTTTAGAAAGAAGTATGTTTCAGGAGCAAGAAGAGGAAGAAAGGATGAAGAATAGAAGGAGATGCCATTAAAAACTTACTGTCAAATAGGGAAGAAAGAGGCAACAAATGATTCAGGAGAGTGAAGACTCCATGGTTGGTGTTCAAGATTGAGAGAGTGGGAGGCCAATCGGACAGATAAAGATTAAAGAGAGGCATTGGGTAGATGGCAGAGGAAAAGAGGCAACAAAAAACCGGACCGGACCGGCCGGTTTAGACCGGAAACCGGTGAACAGGTTCGAACCGGTCAAACCGGTGTTGAACCGGCCGAACCAGTGGTTCAATCGGTTCACCTCTTTTTTTAAAAAAAAAATTTAAAAACTAGAAACAATGAAAAAAGAGGAATCAAAGTATGATAATGTGGTTCATTAATTTTTTTAAAAAAAATATGGTAACAAAATGAGTCTTTAATTTTTTGTTTTCTATTTAAACAAATTTATACATGAGGATATAAAATAAAATTAATTCATTTTATCCCATTTTTTATCACTGATATTTAATTAAATTCTAAAAATTTAAAATATGGGTAAAATTAAATAATATTATAGGTTTTATCTACTAATGTTTTTTAAAATAAAATATAATCTATTAAATTATATTATTTTAATATAGCCGGTCTAACTTCGGCTTGAACCCGGTCTGAACCATTAACCCTTGAACCACTGTCTCACCCGGTTCAATGCCCGATTCGGTATTTTGAAACTTAATTTTCTTTCACGTGAAAATTGAAAAATAATCCCATACAATCATATATATATATATTATAATAACAATCCTTGCAAAAGAAATATAATAACAATATTAGGTACATGAAAAGAGCCGTGTGTTGCTTTTAAGTTATTATATAATACAATAATATAAACTATATACTAATATTACTTTTAGTGTATACCATAATATTTTAAAAATTATTTTTATTTAAAATAAAAATATTTTTACATATTCTAATTAAATATCTGAATTGATCTCGATCTGATCTATTAACTGTTGAACCACTGCCTTAATCAATTTAGTGTTCGGTCATATTTTTTGAATATTGGTTAAAGTTGAAAATTCATTAAATTTTAACATATAATAATACAATTTAAGATTTTTATTAACTCCAATAAAATATATTAATGATAAATAGGAGTAATGGGACTACAGAGAAAAAGAATACATGAAATTCACACCTAATTAGATTTAAAAATTAATAAAAACACATTTCTCATTGCATTGAGTGCTGGACGGAGAAAGTAGCCATTGAAATTGCTAGGGTTGTTGGTGGTTGTGGAGTTTGAAGAGAGACAGCTTCTTGTTGCGCAGCTTAAAAGGAGAAGGCGACCTTTAAGAAGTGGTGGGGCCCATTTCGATCTTAAAAAGCAGCAAAAACTAAACTAAAGTGTGGATGTGGTTAAACCATTTGCTCATGGTCAAGCAAGTAATATAATAAAATTGAATTGGATCAGGTTCGAATGATTAGTCGACATGGATCGATCTCTGAATCAAGTGATTGCACCACTTGATTTGGTCCGATCGGATCCAGTTGAATCTTTTAAATAATATTTTGTCATTTATAAGTTGCTTTTTATTTTTATTTAATGGTGTTGGAGACTTGTAATGATTTATAATTAAATTGTATTGTTTTGTGATGATTTTTATATAATTGTAATTACTTTTTATCTTAATTGTGTTTACCATGTTTAATTTTTTTTGCCTTTCATAGAGAAAAAGAGAAAAAATAGGGAATTTAATATCTTGAATCATCTGGACTAATCCAATTATCCAATAGATCAAGTCCAATCAAACCTGACTTTGAGTTTCTACTGGATCTAATCGACACATGGGCTGACAAACTAATCCTTCCAAAAAAAATATACTAGACTTCAAGTTAGATTGTGAATCGGTCCATTTTATCAGTTGTGCAACTCTAGTACTTATCTATATCATTTCTCCATCTCCCTCAAACCTTCAAGATCATCCCAATATTTTTATTTCGCTTTCAAGTCACCATCATCTTGCAAAATGCAACCTCTCTCTTTCTTAAAATGCTCTAAACCAATTACTTTAATATTCTAAACTAATTATATAACTAATGTAATCTATGGATATTAATAAAATTTTTTTAATAGGTATTGGGATATGTTAGTTTTTTTTTAAATACCTCTTTAGTAATTATTCAATACATGAAATAATCTTTTAATATATGCAATCAATGGAGATATATGTTTTGGAAAAAATTATAAATTTGGAAGATAAAATAAATTGTGGTTTTATATTTATAATGAAAACATACTCTTCAACTAACTCCTATATCTACTTTTAGTTAGACATATTAAATTTTAACCAATTTTTAAAATTTATTATGGATAACTCAAATGGATTAAAGTTATACTTATTAGAGAATCTTAATATCTTTGTACTTCATTTGATCCCAAATATAAGATGTCTTCTATTTCACTAATCTAGAAGAGATTATTAGTTCACAATATAAGTAACTTGGTGGATCATAGATGATTTTTTTTTTTCCCAAATATTATCCTTATTACAATTTATTCAAAAAAGAATTGAAATTTAACATAATATTTGTAGTAAAAGACACAAAAATACTTTTGAAATAGAGAAAAGAGAAATCAAGGTGCCTAATATTTTGTTAGGTTGTAAGAGTTTTCTTTTCTAAATTTCCTAAAATGTAGTGGATATGCGTTATATGAGAGTTGGAATTCATGAAACTAAAGTTAGAAATCAGTAGTCAAGGGAGTCTATATTTTACTATGAGTGAGAGAGTTACTTATTTTCTTTATTCCCTAAACTTAAGTGGGCATTCATTAAACTAAAGTTAGCATTCCTAAAACTAAACTTGGAAATTGTCCTTGCCTAGGGTGTAAGAATTCTTTTAAGTAGTCAATCACAAAATTATAGTAAACAAAACAATGAGGCACATTACATTTCATTAGCTACTAATCATAACGCTATAATAATTGGCAGCCACCTATTTTTCATTTTAAAATTATTAAAATAATCATGAACAACACTATAATACCTATTAACAAAAAAACTGTTTTTGAAATGGAAATAAACAAGCCCATAATTTTCTTGAGGCTAATTTTTTTTGGATAAATAAAATCATATTAATTACATATATATGAAATCTATTTTGACTCTCCAATACAATCAACAAATAATTAAATATCAAAGTATGAGAGATGAATTTGTGAATGTTTAGACTATCTTATTTTAAATGATTTTACACAATTCTAAGTAAGTATATAAAATAAGTTTTATTTCGATTTGTATATAAATTCTTTTTTTAAGTGCTTTTGGGTTTCCAAATATGCTTTTCAAGAAGAACCAAATAAAAAGTGGGAGAGAAAGATATCTCATGGAAAACAATGAAACAAGCCGAGAGGCCGACGACTAACAAAAGTCACAGTGAAGAAAAGAGAACAACGTGTTGAGTATTTTAATTAATAAATTGTTTATTTTTATTGTGCCCTAGTGCCAACATCATTGTAATTTGAGTATTTTAATTAATGAATCGTTCATTTTTTTATTATAATCTTTGCATATTTTTTATGATAAACTATCATTGGATAAATTATAGTGATTAACCTAAATGTCCATGCTCGGTCATCTACAGAGAGTAAAGATTATATAAGGCCATTATGACTTTACAAAGATATAGAGATACGAATCAAAGTCATATGCACTTGTAAGAGTACAAGGTACTGTACCAACCTGCTATGAGAATTTGCATGGTTTAAGTCATAGTCTTTTCTCATAAACGATTACATCACCATGTCCTTTAACTTGATATCATCATGGATTCCTAAATGAGAATTGCTTAGTTTTGACTTAGTCAAAAGTCACTTTTGATCGAGTGATGATAAAAGCTATGTTCGAATTTAGCGGATTTCATGCAAAAGAATATGAACGGACAAGATAGAATTTGTTCATCAAATTAGTAGAGAGATATTGCTGGGTCCCTTGATGAGTGAGTTTGAGAAATGTATGGTCATATTACGATGGAAAGGAAGTTACATTTCTGTAGTCAAATTACTTAAGGATTGAGAAAGCAATGGTCAATAATAAGAGAATGACAATCTCCATGTCTCATCCTTGAGCAAAATATCATGTGACAAAATGGATATGATGTAATTATATGACAGGTTGTATCGATTTATGGATCCTTATATGAATTGGGTAGTCGTAATGTCTTGCTAGAGATCGCTTACGACTTATTGCCTGGTATAGTCAATTGGCTCAATGTTAGCTTCATATGGGTTTACAGGATTGTATACAAAATAACCCAATATGAGCTAAGAAGTCTAGACTCACTGATATTCTAGGATGTACATATATAAATTCATACATATATATATTCGTATATATTATATATGATAATGATATAATATTTTGGGTTTGATTTAAAAGATAGATATTGGATTTAATTTATGGAGATGAATTAAAATTTAACCTTATTGGCACCTTATTCAGATTTAATAAATGGGTTATAATAAATCTGTTTGACGGATTTAAGTTAAACTACTTTTATTAAATTTCTCTTATCAATAAAGGCAATTAAATGTTAATTGATATGATCTAATTTGGATTTCAAAATTCAAAAAAATAAGCTTTGACTATTTATAAATAGGTAGTTAGAGATTTCCCAATGCCCACGCATCAGATCAAAAGAGTGATAAGAGAAAAATCGAGATAGAAAATTGGATTAGAGAGTTAATCTTAGAATCAAAAGTTGTGGAGCTAGCACCCCATTCATCTTGAAAGTTGTTCATGTGGATACCGGTAGAGGGAGTCAATTGCAGCCTTTGGCTTTTTGAATTCGAACAAGAAAAGAGACATTCGAACATCAAAGTGAATCAAAGAAATGTATACTTCTAATCACACGACTTAAATGCCTTCAACAAATCCAAGGTAAGGATTGGAAAAATTTTAATATTTTGTTGTGCCCTCCAATCCCAACAAGAACAAGGAGAACCAAATGGAGCAACCGACAATGGATGGTGAGGGACTAAGGGTGGCTGTTATTGCCTACTAAGACTTTTTCAAATAGTAGTACTTTTAGTGAATTGTGAAGCTTCAGGTTTGCGTTAGAATGGTTAACACCCAAGATGGGTAAATTGGGTGTTTATGAAATTTTTAACCAAATTATTAGTCAATAAAAAAACTTTATAAACATAGATAAAGTAAGAAAGATATCATCAGAAATTATAGATGAGGAAAGAAGGATGAACACACATCGATTTATCCAGATTTGGTCTTCCTAACTGATATCCAATCTCCAGGGCACCTCTTAGATTTGCAATCCACTATATCTCTTAACTTTAATCTTGGGTACTTGAGAACCACTGCAATCCCATTAGTTTGAATTGGGCACTTGCGATGCCACTTATAATCTCTCAAGTCTAGTTAGGTACTTGAGAATCTTAACAACTCCCTCTTATCACTTGTATGGTTACAATCTCTGTCCCACTCAAGATTTTCCAATCTTGAGTAACTCTCATAAATATGGATGATTACATTGAGAACACTTCTTTCTATGTAGTAGATTATGTTTAACACTAAAGTATAGAACGTAAGCATAATTTCAGAGCCATTTAATATATATATATATGTGAGATTCAGAGAATCAACGTCTTGTCGTTGTACGCAGTGGCTCACTCTTTGCACACTTCTCCTCTTGAATGCTTCCTTTATTTATAGTTCATGTTGGGCATTTTACTATGAAGTTTTTCTTTTGCTGTTGGACGTTGAAGAAAGTTTCCGTTAGAGAGAACCATCTTCCCATTACTCTTAGCTTAATTGTTTAAAAGTAGGGCATTAATTGCTCTTACATAAAGCAGATGGTCATTAATGAGAATTAATCTATTATGCTGAGCACCGGTGATGAATTTAGAGACCCATATTCTATTGATAAGTTAGTTAGATAAACATTTATGAGAGCATGTATGACTTATGACAGTTAAGCATGTTTTACAAATTTTGTTTTCAATAAAGTCAATGCTCTGACATTCTAAAACAAAAAGTAACTTAAGAAAAATAAAGTCATTTACTCAATTGATATTGAAGATAATCGAGTAACATTTAAAATTCCTTTCAGATAAATGATGCTTTGAAGAATAACTAGAGTAAGGAAAGAATGACTTGAGTGTCTTACAAAATATTTCCATGGTTTACACAAGTATCATTGCGACTTAAGAGTGTAAAACTGCCTTTACATCCTAATGTTACTCGAGTGCAAGTGAAACTGATAGAAAAATTCTCAATACTCAAGTGAAGATTTGTTTCACTCAAGTGAAGGGAGACTTCACTTGCATGCCAAGCTCAAGTATGAGTGAAAGTGGAGGCAAAAGACCTCGTCACTTGAGAGACCATACCTTAATTTGAGTGAAATTCAGTTTCACTCCTAAACTGACTTGAGTGACAACTAAAAATTGAGGTATAAAACATAATTTTTGAATTGACTCGAGTGAGACTACTTTGATATGAGTGATTTTGTTGAAAACTCTTGGTTTCACTCAAGTGGACCTGGAAGTGACGTAATAAAACTCCCCTAACTCAAGTGATAAAGCATGACTCGATTTA
The DNA here is from genome assembly GCA_006871305.1 of Vachellia collinsii. NCBI lineage: Eukaryota > Viridiplantae > Streptophyta > Magnoliopsida > Fabales > Fabaceae > Vachellia > Vachellia collinsii. The sequence goes on along the minus strand of QFDD01008298.1, from coordinate 3,379 downwards.
TGATATGTTTGGTATGCTGGAATTGGGCACATGGAAATGGATGTGGAGCCCAATTCGATGCTTGTACCATGTTTGGCACCATGGAATTTTTATCCATCATAAACCATGGAAATGACTTCCATCTCTCAACCTCATATTTCTATTTCCATATTCACTACACCCATTTTTACCCTTCACTCGATCTTCATGCCACAATCCCTTCTCTCCTTTCAACCCACCACTAACGAGATCTCCATCATCCGATGTGTTCCACACTAGCTATTGCAAACCACCACCATTTGAAGAGGCAACTTTACTATCCTTCTGCGATGGTGACCTCACCACCTCTTCTCCTTTGCTTGAATCGAAAATTTTACTTTTCGATATGGTTTCGAGCTTGCTCCCATAAGAACTCAGCCACCACTCACCACCATCGGGACATTGTGCACCACCCCAAAAGTGGCATCATCAAACAACAACACCAAGATTTGACTTCCATCCAGCAACCCCAAGGGGTGGAGAAGATGAATCTATGGCTTGCAGATGCTGATATGAATAATAGAAATAAGCATAATTAAGACTTGATCATCTTGGAGTTGGGTTTCAATATGCTTGCAAAGAGTAAATCTTAGCCTTTGTGAGATTTAAAGGATGTGGGGTTAAGGAGACAATCCCACGAGACATTTTAGGAAAAGGTTCAATCTTGAAGCATTTGATTAAGCTTCCTTTTCTTTGCAAATCCTTCAGACAACGAAAAAGAAGAGGATGAATGGTATGGCTATCGGTGATGGTGGGAAAAAGATAAACATTGGTGGCTATGATATTTGTGTTTTTACATATTTTTTAATAAAAGGGGTATTTTGGACTTTTTGGTAATATATATTTATATATTTAATACAAATTACATAGGAAGTCCATGACCATACCAAACATACATTTAAACTCCATTTCCATATCCATTTCCATCAAAAGCAATTCCATTGTACCAAATGGGCCCCTAAACTCTTTTCCAAAACATTTTCTCAATAAAAAACCTTTAACTTAATACAGTGAAACTCATGATTTGAATATGCATGCGGCCAAGTTCCAGATTTTGGCACAAAGTTCAACTTGAGATATCATAGCTATGTCAATTCAACTCTAAACTTTTCAAATAATATATTCCTTGAAAGCTGTTTGAGTCTTCAAATGCAAGAAGAATCATTCCTAAAGCTACTGTCTTCCAAAAGATATGATAGCCACAGTAAGCAAAGATCAGTGAGAAGGTGTGAAATCTGATTACTATATTTCAAAATTCATATCTCCTTCATATGAAATTCTTTGAGCTCATTCTTAGTGCCTATGAACAGCATTTTGAGTCCAGTTTCATATGAAAATGTTTCACATCAATCGAATTTATGGTTTGAGAGATATGATCAAAATATCAAGCAACTGGATGTAAAACAAAATTGAAGAGAGTATGCACTTCTACCCTCACTTGAGTGATACTTGAGAGTGAGAATGCCTATCATTCAATTCAGAAGATTTCTCACTCGAGTGACAGTGTTTCACTCTTACTCTTACTGGAGTGATCTGAGAGTGAAACTTGTTTCACTCGAGTGATGTGCTCTTGACTCAAGTTACCTTCACATTTTTCACTTTTAACTTTCGTTTGAGACATTTTAACCTTCAAATTGACTTATTTAAACAATCAATTTCCAATTTCAAATCTAAAAACTTGAATCTTAATGTTTCTATTTTATCTCGTAAGTTCTTTCTTCAATTTATCTTTTTCTTCTTGATCATTCTCCATAATTCAACTTGACAACTTCCTTCCTTTCTTTGACCAAATTACATAAGAAATTCACATTAAGTATAATAATTAGTCAATATATATTATGAATACTTTTTTTTATATTTGATATTATCAAAACTAATTATATTTAATAATTTGTTGGGATTGGGTCTTAACATTGCGTCAAAGTTCTTCACCTGAACAAAAAAAGTAATAATAATAACAACAAATTAGAGAGAGAGAGAGAGAGAGAAGGGATGAGATGAAGTGATGAGTGAAAGTGGGAAGAGTTGGTGAAAGATGAATAGGAAATTATGTATAGGTCTCAAGGAAGAGAAATAATCACTATAAAATTTGTGGAAATCATGAAATTGAGTTAGAAACTTGTTTGAGCAAATTTTTATCAATGAATAATTAAAAATAAATTCTGGGCCACCAACAATAGTAATACAAGTGAGGGGACCAGGGAATTTAGCGTAAGACAAATGGAAAGAAATTTTATTTATGAACTTGAGAGAATACAATGAGAACTGAGAAATTTAGGGTGTAAGGGAGCTTGGGAGTAGTTCTAGATCACTTGAAGTGTCCCCAATGTGTAGTAGAACTCAGATAAATAGGTGGTCTTCACCTCAGGTAATTTGTCTACCTACCTCCTGAAATGTAGGGGTTAGTCCTCAGATTCACGAATCTAACCATCTATCTCAGATTTTCAGGAGGGTGGGCAGCTACCTCGACTTGTAGGAGGCTGTTACATGTCATCCCACACTTCTTCTTGTTAGACCCTAGCCACATATGGATTTACTAACTGGGTCTTGATTCCATCTGGCCCAAAGTCATTTTTTGAGCATAGAAATTCCATGAGATATGGTCTAGCTTAATCATTATTGTGAAAAGATCTCATTGACTCAGGTTATTTAAAATCCCATTGGTATTTAACAAGGAGCAAGGAGGTCTTTTAACATTTGCGAATAATCTAACCAAGATCCCATTTGACTCAAACTCAATTTTATGATTTTCAAGGATTTGATGGTGATTTTTTCTATTAGTTAGGATCGGTACTTAATTTCCCCAAAGATGAATTGGGGGAGGGGGGAGAGTAGTGAGAGCTTTAGGTGAGGGGTTTCAAAGAAAAGAGACTCAAAGAGAATGAAGAAGAAGAGGGAGAGGGAATGAGAGGAAGATCATAGAGTTAATTTGCAAGAATATGTAAATCCCCCTTTGATATATATAGAGTGATCTTGGATTTGTGAAATTGAAGTCACTCAATTGGGATTTTACTATTTTATGGGGTTTTCCCTAATACTTTTAAATATAGGCATAGTTGAAAAAAGTCTCATTTTATAGATAAAATTAATAAATTTATTATTTTTCAGAGACAGTTAAATGTGATCTATATTTCATACCAAATGAGTATGAATCATTTCTTACTATTTTAGAAAATAAAAAATTCTACTACATAATGTCCTTAATATAAGAGTTATATTTAGATAAAAATAATGAATATAAATATTTTAAATTAATAAATTTCGTTTTCTTAATTTCTGAAAAATAGGTAGGAAATTATTTTAAGATAGGAAGGGATCTTTTCTTTCAAAGCTTTAAACGTGTTTTCCCTTGGCCACCTAA
>QFDD01008297.1:0-12221 GCA_006871305.1 Vachellia collinsii | reverse complement strand
TAGGCGAAGGGTATTTTGGATGTTGTAACAATATTACGAGGATTAGGAATAATAAGGAAGGTTTAAAAAAAGGGTTTTTTTTTTGTAACGCAATACTAGGATTTGAACTCTGGATCTTAGGATCGGGAGCATCTTTCAGTAGGTTTAACTCCACATCTATTACATTTCTTGCTGATGTAAATATTAAGATAAAATAAAAAATCTAACTACTTTACATTTAAATTTAAATTCTATATTTACATCTTTATATACCTAATATCATTATCGTCTGTTCCTGAGGCATTACAAATGTCATGAGAGGCTTCTGCCTTCTCAAAGTGGGTGGTAATATTTTTTTGCCAAATTTGAATTATAGAGTCATTGGTACTGTAATAGAAATTCACGGTTTAATTTTTCCATCAAGTTGTTTTATGAGATGAAAGAAATGTTACATTTTCTGATGACAAAAAAGGAAGAACAACTTACTCTTAGCTTAAACACCCAACTCTGAAACATAAGAGAGCTTTATCCGAAATAGAATGGGATATCATTATCCTAATTAAAACAGAACACTTGCTAATATAAAGCATTATCCCAAAAATAAATAAGCTTTAATTGAAATAAGACATTAAATAACGTAAATAAAATGTATAATTTCTAACAAATATTTCATAACCAATTGCAAATTATCATATATTTCATACCATAAAGTTTTTGTAAGTGAGTGTAAATGTATTTGAGGAAATAGACTGCCCTGCACTATATATTTGTGGACCATGGAACATTGGAAACCTGTCAACGGGCAGTGAAGGTTATTACATCAAAACCATGCATGAGGTTGGCCTTATTTATCTGGTTGTATTTAATGACAAGTATGTAGGTGCATTACAAACTGCAATTTAATAATTATTGACTAAAAATGATGAATATAGTGCAATGCTGAATTAAACCCCTTAATAGAGAAATGAATAATCATATGCACACTTGTTTATTTGTCTGCCAATTTCCAAGCGTGCCAGATTTGGGCATTGCCATGACACATTGATTACCTTTGGCTGGAAGTGTCATAATAATGTTTCTTGTTTTGTTCTTTAGACTTGGGGACATGACTTTTTTTGTTTTTTTTTGTTTTTGGCTAAATGGTGACGTGACTCTGACTTTTTGTTTTTATGAAAAGATAATGTTGTAATAACTTAATACGTGGGATGATTTCAGTTGTGTTTTTCTTTTGAACGAGATTGATTTATGTTAACTGAAAACAAGTAAGATTTGAATATGATAAGTGTTAAGATATTTTATGTTCTGTGCTGAGCATCCTTTTTGATGCATGTTCTTGATGGTTTGTGTACATCAAAACTGTACGATACATATCTGTGATGCATAAAAGATAATCTGTATCGCAGAAAAAAAAAAAAAAGAACATGAAGATAATTTGAAGTGGGTGTTGTTGAAGAGATTGGCAATTACTGATGAAATTTTTTTTCCACGTAATGAGCAGGCATACGAGAAGAAAACTACACCAAAATGGCGCTATGACCTTGGTCGTAGGAAAAATTTTGAACAGGTTTGTACATTTTTTACTGTATTAACATTGTCGATATATTTTCTTAACATTTTTTATTTTTACTTTTCTTCCTCGCCTATTGTGCATGCTTGTGCATACATATTTTGACAGATACTATATATATATAATAGTTTCAGAAATTCTCTTAACCCTATTTTTAAATCACATCATCAATAATCCAGCCTACAAGTACTAATCACTTCCGTTCACCTTTTGTCACCTGCCATAATCGCTTCTATCAAATTATATATATTGTTTGGTGCTGTTGCAGCAACATGATCAGTACTCGCTGGCAAAAAAAAAAAAAGAAGAAGATCAGTACTCAACCACGAGAATATCGGATATTGTTTTGCCTTTCTGGAAATGCCTATTCATATTATCATTCATTATAGCCTTTCCCTCCCTAGCCTTGAGCTTTATTGTCGCTTTACATGTTCTTTCCAATCTATTCGTACCTTTTGTTGCTACTGCGACATGACATTTTTCCATATATGACCTTTATTGTCATCTTCCCATTTAGCACCTTCATTATTACAGGAGTTTTTTCTCTCTGCTTTGTTGTGTCTCTAGCCTTTATTGATTCTAGGATACAGTTTTTTCGTCTCTCTTTCTTCCCTCGCCGTTCATGGCCTCATTGCCATTTTTCCTTTCCAATTGTGAACATTATTGCCACTGGGCTTGCTGTTTGTAGCTTTCATTGCTGTTGGCATACAACCTTCTTTTTCACCATTAGTGGACTTCATTTCCATACTTTCAGCTCTCCAAGTTATTACTAGTATTAGTTTTAATTTAGACCTGTGTATTTTAGTCTTTTCATTAATCTCTAATGTCCCATGTAACTTTTTCTCCTTGAATTGTTTCCTGATCTATAAATACCGTGGTACTTTCCCTCATTGACTGGAGAGAGTCCTAGACTTTTGGTTATCAATTATCCCTATTTTAGATTTTTATCATGCTTTTGTTAGTTATTTTTTTAATTTTTGAATTAATCTATCTCAATAGGATATTTCTCTGTGTTTTATACAACGCTTGAGCAATTGGTGCTAGTGCATGTTTGGACAAGTAGCAAAACCATGGTTTTGAAGAAAAACCATGGTTTTGAAGAAACTGTTGACAAACATGTCTCCAAAATGCAAAATAGTTTATGGGTCTAAAACTATGATTTTAAAAAGTGGTAGACAAATTTACCCAAATATTCGAGAATAGCTATTAATCCTCAAAAGTGAAAATAATGGTTTGGCAGTGGAAACCATGATTTTATCTAACTTTTTTGGAAGCTATTCTCTAAAATATACTCCCTTAAAATAACTTTTACGTAAATCGAGATAGAATCTAATCTTCAAAAATTAATCTAAACACGCTTTTAGTGTATATTTGGAAAAGTAGCAAAACCATGGTTTTGAAGAAGCTATTGACAAATATGTCTTGAAAATGTAAAATAACTTATGGGCCCAAAATAGCTTTTAAAACCATGGTTTCAAAAAGTGGTAGACAAATATACTTAGATTTTTCAGAATAGCTTTTAACCTTTAAAACCATAGTTTGTGGGTGAGAATCATGGTTTTCCAAAAGCTATTCTTTCCAACTTTTTCAGAAGCTATTCTTCAGAATCTATTATCTAAAAATAACTTTTACGTAAATTAAGACAGAATTTATTATGCAAAAGTTAATCCAAATATACTCTTATTCTTTTGATCAATTATAAATAAATTTCTTTTGACTCGTTAGCCATACACTGCCGGCTTGCCCTCTCTTGTCCTTTCTCTCTTTTACTCTCTATACTTCTCCCGTTTTACCTCTTCTAGATTTCTCTTCCCCCCCAACCTGATTATTGCTATTGTTCCAACATCAATCACGTTCTGCATTGTAAAATTTGAAGCAAAATTTTTTTTTTCAAATTTCAACCTTTATTGCTGTCCATGTTCTTAAGATGAATCTTGTCTAACAAATCTAGAAGATGAAGGAATTGTTGTATTTATCAGCATGTCATAGGATTTTTTTGTTGTATTTTCATGCGATACTACGTGGTCTCATGTATATGCTTCCTGGTACCCCGTCCTCTTAATATCCTATTGAATGGCTTAGGATTTTGTATCATTATGGCTTATGTGATTTGTGTATCAGGTTTTTGGCATGGACAAGAAATACTGGTTGATCCCTGCTTATTCAGACGAAGATCTGCGAAAGATGCCTGCACTGCACGGCCTAGAGTATCCATCGAAACCAGATTTCGAGTGCCAAGAGTTCTGAAAGCTATTATTATTTCCAAATGGTGAAATCTTCTCCTTGTAACAAGAGGCAAAAATGGAGCTTCCATAATTGTAATGTCAGTCACTAACAGAATCTACGGCTTACAAGTAATCTGTTCGGGCACCTGGTTATGATTGACTTTTGAGATGAGTTCATCTGTCAAAGTTCAAAGGAAGCAGAGCAACAATGAGCATGACGGTTATGTCATGGGGTGAGCTACCTAGAAGTTTCAACTCATTGTAATATAACCTTTGTTCAGATCTTGCCTTTGTGGTGATTGGCTCATACATTGATGTTTACTTTGGGTGGTTTTTTTGGATTTGAGATGGCACTTAATCTTTTATGCTTTGCACGGGGTTGGAGAATATTCTGTTCACATGTAAAATAATCTCACAGGCTTGTGACTTTCTTTTAGAGACCTTTTGACATTCGTTGTACTTAATAGGAGAGTCCCATTGCTTTTAAATTATGAACAATGAGTCCATTAAGATTCAATTTTGGGCGCTGCTAGCATATGTTTTTCAGCTAGATTTTTATGTAAAAATTTAATTGATTTGCCAGCAGTCTCTCGTTTAAGTATCTTATAATTATGTTAGTCAATAGTTATATAAATAAAAGGGAAAAATTGTTAAAAAATTCTCATTATAAAATTTTTTGCCTAAAGGGACCTAATGAATAATGAATGATGTAGGTACTTGAGCAATTTTTTTTTTCTAATTGTGTAATATATTATCAATTATATGTAACTATTTTCCGTTTTGCACATAAATGGAGTCATGTTGAACATAATTGAAGAATTGTATCCATTGACAATATGATTCACCTATCGTTAAACAAATTTCTTATACTTTTGGACAATAAATTCAGTGGATTTTCTACAATTTTCTCTAATAAAATGTCTTCTAAGTTTACAATTTTGTATGCAAGAAGAGCAATATGTTGTTCCCTTTACATAGAAAGGGTACACTAATGATAGGCATGGATTCACATAGAAGGTAACCCTACTCGTAAAATGGGCATTATATTAATGTGATTCCAAATAAAGAATTATAAAACTGCAGGAGGAAATCAATTTTAGGGCAACTAATTTTTATTTAATTTGACAAAACTACCATACGATGTGTGTGACGAAGCACTCATTCCTTACACTTCAATGTAGCCATCTGGATGTCCATTTCGATTATGCCAATAGTAAGCACCACAAAATTCTAATATCTCACCGGTTATAGTTTGAGTATTTGAGTGACTAACTAATCTGAATCAAAATTTAATGATCAGCATGCTTATACCATGGTTTTTTTTTTTAAACAATGAGGCAATTGTTTGTGCAGATTTTTGGTAGGACAGAGGTTAAAGGAGGATTCGAAGAATCAACAACATGTAGCAGAGAAATGCAGCGTGGATCCAAACTTAGGGATGAAGCAAAGTAAAAAGTGGATATCAATGGCTTTGCCCGTAATCGTAATCAGGTTTACAGAGTTCTCAGAAACACAGTGGAAGCAATGAGAGAGAGAGAGTCAAGATTTTTGCTCTATCTATCCCTGTTAGTTACAGACTAACGAAAATAAATAGATTGACCGTCGTCGGCTAGCCGTTGAACAGTTGCAACGTTGCTCCGGGAATCTTGGCTGCGTGGGAGCTAAATCAGCGGATCGTAACGGTCTAGTCCGACTTTCAGGGAGTCGTGGACTGAGGATGGACGTTGGTGTCACTGGATAAGCGGTCGTTGACGCTGGTCGCTGACGCAGGGCTCCTGGCAAGCCTTGGTCTTAGGGACAGTTGCTGGGCCATGTCCTGGTCCTACGCTGGTGACTGGGCCGTCATTGTCAATTGGGCCGCCGTGAACTGTTTGGAGTTGGCTGAGCTCAATGTCATTTTTTGGGCATACAACAATCATATTTAAGACGCTGTTAGACACTGAATATAAACATATTTTTTTAACAGAAATTCGAACTTAGATTCATTATATATCATAAGAACTTAACCCTTTTACTTTACCCAACCCCAGTTAATGAATAATTATATTTGTTTTTTTTACAAAGTGGAAAGAAAACCTCAATTATTTCACTTTGCGATTTAGGTTGTCCACAACTACATCAAGTACCCTTCGTGGGTCCATGTAAGAATTTAATTAATAGGTAATTGGTAAATAACTTTCCAATGCTCTAGGTTGTAAAATTCAGATAGTGATTTAATGGTGTCGACGAGCGAGTTATATATATATATATATATATATATTTTAAAAAGTAAAAAATATTTATCTCATTTCGATCTAAGAAATGTGGTGTGGACTGCACAGGGGAGTGCAGTGAAATCGTGGAAGGAAAAGGAGCAACCATTTTTGGCTCTTGAATATAATCAATATAGAGTTATTATTGACTACATTTCTTTTCACTGTTTCAACTACAAATGAGATTAAAATTTAAAAATTACCATTTGACAAAAAAAAATTTAAAAAGTACATTTTTAGATTTTTTTTTTTAAATATGTTAAAGAATATGCATGTGTGGTTTTCATTACGCAATTTTCTGTTTTAATTGTTCTAAAACGACACGCGATGTATATATTTTACTAAGGACAAAACATGGAAATTCTTCAAAAGGAAAAACCTGAAAATTATAATTTAAATGCTTCTAGAAGAAAAAAATCAGGGAAAATTAATCTTTTGATCTATCAACTTTTAACATGCTTGTAACTTAGTCCCTAAATGTTGACTTGGTGAAACTCAATCTATATAACTTTCACTCGGTTGTGACACAGCTCCTGAACTTTGACTCATTGTAATTCAATCCTTATAATTTAAATTATTTTACAATTTAGTCCTTATATTTTAGAAAATAAATCATACATATAATAAAATGTTATAGACTAAATTATAAAATTGTTAAAACTATAAAGATTGTATTGCAATGAGTCAAAGTTTAGGGACTGAGTTGCAATCGAGTAAAAGTTATATGAACTAAGTTGCACTAAGTCAAAGTTCAAAGATTGAGTTACAAGTGAGTCAAAAGTTGAAGGATTAAAAGATTAATTTTTCCAAAAAATCAATTTACTTAATCCAACTCACATTGCCGACCTCATGAAATTAACGCTCATTTACCAGTTCAAATCAACAAAACTGGAAACGGTCTACTCAAAAGACAGTTGATTGGTTAAAAAAAAAAAAATTCCAGCTAAGGATCATAGCTATCAATATGCCGCCTTAAAACTTAATTTATTCTTTCCATGAAATATATTGCTGGAAAATTGTTTATTATAAAATCTATTTCACAATGCTACATGAAATTTAATTAAGAACTCAAATGCAACATATTTTGAATAAATGCAACTCTTATGTAATTATGTGTAACAATATCTTTGATCATATACAAAATTAAAGGCATCTGTAATTTTTGTACAAAGATGAAGATATGTTGCTTACGGCAAACTAAATATTGCATTCACTCAAGAACCTGGATGTTTAGAAATTTTTGGGTAATAAATTTTGCAGTAGCATATTATTTAGCAATTTTCCCTTGTTTATTTGTTAGAATAAATTATTTTAATGAATAACAAAAATTTTAACATTTGAAATCTATTGAAATATGAAGAGAAACATTGAGAAAATAAATAAAAAATTTTCTGGATTTTACCAACCCAAAAATTTATAAAAGGATTAAGATGCACCCAATGTTTATGAATATTTAAAGTGCATTTAACACTCTAAAGTATTTTATGGTATATCTAGCAGAAAAAGTATTTTTATGTTTTGGTGTTGGAAGCATCAAAAAATATTTTAACATTCTAATGCACCTCAAAAAAAAACTTCAAGATATGGGATGTATAAAAAATATTTTAAGGTGCTGGACATAGTTAAAAAAAATACTTTAAGGGGGGCATTTTAACTCTTTATAAAATAATAATAACAATAACAATAATAATATATCAAAGCACTTAAGCAAAATTCTCTCGATCGATTCAAGTGCTCATTAAAATTAAAAATACTTATTATAAATGATATTTCATAATTATATAAAAAAAAGTAATCACCACCTTCAAGTGCGATCACATGATATACACAATAATAAATTAAACTTATCACAATTAGGCTTTATCTATATACAAAGGTTAAAAATCAAACCTCTAATTACTTGTTTAAGGAACAAAACAAGGGTCCCCCTCACTAGTGTCATCTTACTTCGTAATATTACAAGTAATTTCGTGGTCTACAAAGTAATGACTTTAGCCATTCACATGTATTTAATGTTTGTGTCACCTAATTTAGGCATTAACTTTTATTTTCTGTTTTAAATCAATATTTACGCGGTTAAAATAATTAATGCATGCATTTGCTAAGATAGGTGATCTATAAGCATACCAAGTCAAAAGCCTATTTTATGCTTTTTGCCCCTTCCACTTTTTTATTTATTGATTTGTTAATTGTTACTCCACTTATCCTATATATAAATCACTTCAATATGCTACATACAGGTAAAAAAAAAAAAATCCTTAAACCTTATTAATTCTGACTTTAAATTCAACAACTTTATAATTTTATCCCTATTTAATATCCACAATAATACAGAGATCAAAGTCAATATACAATAAATGAAGGGCATTCATATAAAAAATTTAATGAAGTGATTTATAAATATGATCAAATAAAAACATTCTTTTAGCTTTGTAAATGAAACGAAGAGGAATTGTTGGGTAGCCTAAGCCTATTTATCACAGACAAAGTGACGAGGTATAAATTGAAGCATTGAACCAATTTAGTCATCGACCAGCAATATAATAAGGATAAATTTTAATTAAGTTTGTGAAGCTGAGAAAGTAGTTTTTATTCATATGTTAACTTTTTAGACTATGTTTATTAACTTTTTAGACTGAGAAAGTAGCACAGACAATCTATTTTTAAATAATGATCATTTTAAAATTTCAACATATATTTATTTACTTCTGCATAATTTTACTCTTAATTAATTGGAATATAATGGAAAAATGTAGGTGAGAGTAAGAAAAAAAAATCAATTTTTAAAATATGAAAATAAAATAGATGAGCCTGGTTACTTTACTGTTAGTTCATTAATTTTTTTTATGTCAACACAGATATCTTCCTATTCATTAGTGTTGATTGTTGATGCTTTTTAATAACTTAATTAATTATTTTTATTATTTATTACTTTTGATAAATTTGAATCTGTGAACAAATAAGTAAAAAATAAGGCCAATTCTGGGAAAGTTCTGAATTCCATACATTGAACATAGTCAGAAAATTGAGAAGAGAATAGAGAAGATTAAATATATCATATATTTCAATAAATATTAATAGCTTTTTTGTCATCAATGATCAAACAGTAGTTATAATTTATATGCAATTAACTAAAATGTTAATTTATTTACAAAAGATTAAAATTATGACTTACACAAAACTGGAGGAGATAATAAACAAAAATAAAAAGACTATTATTCTGATTTCTAATTGAACATAAAATTCGTTGTTAAAACATAAAAAATTTATGAAATAAATGTGCCTCCCCAAATAAACCAGACAATCTTGCGGATGCATATATATATATATATATAGAATTTGAAGTTATAAATTGTTTGATATATTTGTCATTTCGAAAATGTTAGAGGAAAAGATCACAAGTGCCTGCAAAACGCGCTTTAAAAATATCTTATTATATCCATCAATTTATCATCCGGCCATGCTCTTACCAAGTCTCTATTCACATTGTTCATAACCAAAACGGATACATTATTTGCAAATCAGTCCAAAATAAAGTTAACATTAGCCAAAAATATGTTTTCCTTTTTTTTCCCCAACCCATAAATGTCATTTCAAACGCATGAGGATGATTAAATTACATACACACAAAAATGATGTGAAGAATTAATCAATGGTGATTATTAGATTAAATGAAAGACTAAATTCAAAAATAGAAGCATAAAAACTCAGAAAAATAAGTTGAACTTTATGGATGAAAAAAATCATGTTGAAAAAATAATATTAATTAATGGATCAACCCAACAATGTTTTAATTCATCTTAGTTTGTATCGTAAATATCAAATAGTTTCTTACGAAAAATATTAATATCAGATCATGTAGAAAGAAAAGGGCATAAAAAACAAAAATGGAATTATATATATTTCTAAAAAATATTTGAAGCATAAATAAACATGGAACTATAGTTTATTTTTTTTTAGTGCAAGCTGTCAAATGCATTTATGTTGAGAGCTAACACTATATATAAAGGGTTACGTTCTAAACATTTGTTGAAGCAAAAACACAGAGGATTGGAAATTTGAGAGAATGAAGATGGGAAGCTGCTCAAGAAGAGCAAAGCAATGCCCTCTGCTTATTTTAGCAGTTGCATTATGTTTCGTTGACATTAGCGTTGGTGCTAATGATGATAAGCTTTACTACAACGCTTATTATAGTCCTCCATCACCAAAACATTACCAATATCCACCTTATTACTATCCTCCATATGTCTACAACTATCCTCCTCCACCATATGCCTATACATCACCGCCACCGCCACCGCCACCTCCTTATGCCTATAAATCTCCACCTCCACCCTCTCCCTCCCCTCCGCCACCATATGTCTATCAATCACCACCTCCTCCACGTTATGTCTATAAATCATCACCACCTCCATATATATACAACTCTCCACCTCCACCATCTCCTTCACCTCCTCCACCTTATGTCTATAAATCACCACCACCACCACCCACGTCACCGCCACCTCCATATATATACAACTCTCCACCTCCACCATCTCCTTCACCTTATGTCTATAAATCACCACCACCACCTCCATATATATACAACTCTCCACCTCCACCATCTCCTTCACCTCCTCCGCCTTATGTTTATAAATCACCACCACCTCCTTCCCCGTCACCACCACCTCCATACAGATACAAGTCTCCACCCCCGCCATCTCCATCTCCTCCTCCACCACCACCTCCGTATGTTTACAAGTCTCCACCTCCACCACCGCCATATACATATATCTACAGTTCTCCTCCCCCACCATATGTTTACAATTAATCACTGGCCGGTGCCACCATCTTTTCCTGCAAGTCCTCACTTTTTTACAAGTCCGTCACCATCTTCCTCATTTCATCCTCAATATACTTTTACATTCTATGTGTTCGCCTTCTCAAGTATATCCATATGTCTATCTCTCCACCACTATATCTATGGCTCATGGCAAGCTCCATATATAACTTCACTGCCTCCTCGTTATGTCCTCATGTCACCATATATTTAATTACCTCTGCAACTTCTCTCCCAAAAGCACTTTGTTATAATAATACATTTTTAATAGATCTTAATTAACTTGTTTTTCTGTGGAGTTTGTGTAAGCATATTATTTGTGTTTGTAATTCAGTTCTTTCGTTTACTTAGTTTTTACACTTGAGGGAAAAGTTACATTGTACGTAGCACCTTGCGGGTTTGATTAATAATATTTTTTATGAATTTATGCAGTGTTATCCAATGAAACTTGGATCGACACACGCAGATTTTATTTTTGTGTGTGTGTGTTATATTTTAATTTTTTTTTTACTTTTGTGATTTTGATGTGATGGTATATGCATCAAAACAGATCCATTAATTTTCCTATAAAAGGTATTGTGAGGGCCTTGTGGCATGATAGCCATTATCATATAAAAACGCTTTAAACGTCAAATGAGAAGAAATAATATGGAGATATAATCTCTCTCTGTATTATTGAATGTAAAATGACTAGTCTATTACAGAGGTCCAACCAAATATCAGCAAAAGAAATGAGGGGATATAATTATAATCAGATAGAAGTGAGAGAATGAGCAGAGAAAATAATTTCCAAAATCATGCTTACCTTCTTCCCTCAACCCTAAAGTTCAACTTATAATAACCGAAAACCACTCATAGGCCCAATCGAAATTGTCTATTCCTCTTGACTTGCTTCTCGGACCAGTCCATTCAACAAAATAAAACCCATTCATGACATCAATATAATCAATGCAAGCCTATAAGTTAAGTCCAAGAAGTTGTCAGTAGCTTCTTATATAACATAGATAGTCCTCATAGTTCGAGATTTGGTCCCTATACACGTTGAGCTGAAATTGTAGGTATAAATACTAAAAAAGTTGATATTCACAACATTGACCTTTTTTTTTTTTTTTGAAGAAAGAGGAATATCATTCAACCAAAGAATTTCATAAGGGGGGACAAGCCAAAAAGGATAGATCCTAATATTTGCATGAAGCAAAAGAAATCAAAGAAATATATATATTACATTACATAGAACCTCTATCAAGAGCCACAGAGACTCTGTTCGCATGGTGTGTGATGATGATTCTCTTGAAGCTACAACCATATGTTTTCAGTAGTCAACAATAATTGTGAGAAAAAAATTGAGCTCTCAGATTTTTTTCTTAAAAAAAAAA
>QFDD01008296.1:0-10771 GCA_006871305.1 Vachellia collinsii | reverse complement strand
ATGGGCATCTGACTTACGGACTGCTTATCCTACACTGGACCTTGAGGACAAGGTCCCCTTTAACGAGGGGAGTAATGTTATGGGTACAACCACAGAAGGACAACAAGCAGAAACAGAAGGCCCAAAACAGAAGGAAGGACAAGCCCAAGTGAGGAGGAGCACGCGAGTGAGGAGATGCCCCTGGAAGATACGGGAAATTGACAACTAGGAGAGAGTATAATAGTGCCAAAAACGGTTGAGGAGTGGGGTGGAAAATATGGATTCTGTTATTCCTTTCTGAATTGTATTCTCTCTCGTCTGTGTCTGCTTTTCTCTGCTATTCTGTTAAGCTTTTGATTCCCTCATCTTCTATGCTGCATTGAATACATAATATGATCAGAACTTTGCTCCCTTAATACTATTGGATATTGTCTTGCTGTAGTACATCGAGAGATTTGAGAATTTGCAGGTCATACTATCATGCTTTTCATGTGATAAATTCACTAATTTTTGTTGTTTGAGGGATAGGTTTCGGTTTCTGAGTCAGGATCTCTGTTTTCGAAGAGAACCAACCATTTGAGTTGCAATTTTCTGATAATAAGGTTGGATTGTTTCAAATAAATGCCAAAAAAATCGATTTTGAGTATAGATGTTTAAGAACTGGTTGCATGTTGAATTCTCTTCCTCTGTTTTAGCAAAACCGAAAGAGAGCCTCTTGATTTAAAGAGAGGAAATTTTATTTTCTTTGGTATCTAAGGGGAAAAAATGTGGAGCTGTCTAATGGATTTGTTGTTAGATATTTTATTGTATTATGATTATTATAGATATTAACTAGGGAATTAATAAAATATGCTAAGTGTGGCCCGTAGTTATTTGGGCTGAACCCAAATAGGATAACCCTAGTCAGCTTTATAAAGGGTTGATCTCTGATGGTGGAAACAATGTAGTTAAGCTTGATGACCATTCATGATTATTAATTGGGATTCCCTGACTAGTGGGGGCTTACACCACGGCCATCAATGTGCCCTTCTTACCAGTCAGAAGAGACCTGTCACTGAGTTATATTTTAAGTTATATTTACTGATTCGTTATATATTATGTAGGTATCTCTTTCCCATCATTGATTTTGGATCTCAAACTGCAAAGACAAAGTAATGGTGAGAGGTGACCTATCTTCCACTGCCTTATAAGTTAATTGTAGAAAACTCATAAATAAGATATATGTTTAATTTAATCATGAGCAAATTCTAACATTTGTGGGTTGAGATATTTTGTAGAGCTTAATGTGCTGCTGTTCAGGTTTCATTTTTAGGCAAGAAGCTAAATTAAGATTGTGGCTAATGCCTCTTGTGGCCAAATAATTATTTTAAGTGGTTATTCAGACTTAGTTGAGACATTTGAATGGCAAATAGAGATATGATCCTCAAATGGTGAAAACTTTTATGGTGTATGAATTATTTTAAATGAGGCCAAATAATTATTTTAAATGAGGCTAATGCCTCTTGAGGCCAAATAATCATTTTAAATGAAAACTTTTATTCAGACTTGGTTTTCATCTTTGGGATTGAGGATGATGGTTGTATGAATTGAGATATGTCCATAGCATATTGCCCTGCTGATTTGCTGTTTAAATGGATAAGAGATTTTAATGTGATATGAAGGTGTTCAAATGGTGAAAGCTTTTATGGTGTTAAATGGTTGGTTGAAAATTGAAATAAAAATTCAGTAGTTGTGGTACAATGGTTAGTTGAAAATTGAAATAAAGATGCAGTTGTTGTGGTACTAAGTGTCCAGTGTTGAAGTTTCAGATTGAGCTGTAGATTTCATGTAAGCAAAAAATTAGGCTAATGATCTCCTTTGCACGTAAAATTTGGTGAGCAGTTAGCATACATCTTAAGCTTTAAAATGCGTCCTAGAACACACTATTTGGATAAATAAATTGTAAGTTATGAATATTTAAATATTCATGCTGAAAGATGGAATTTTTTTGTTGCAGTATTTGCATGAGTTTTTGAAAAGCTAACTATAAGAGGATTTTTAATTGGTCAAATAGTCTTTGTTGACCGTAAAATTTGGTAAGCAAATAGTACTTATAATAAGCTTTAAAATGAGTTCTAGAATGCATTATTTGGACAGGTAAATTGTAATTTATGAACCAATAAAGTTTGGTTCTGAAATCTAAAAATCAGTAAAAGTGGCCAAACGAACAGTAACTTTGAAGCACTAATTTGAGACTCTGGTTGACTATCAATTTTGAATGGTAATTTCTCTTGAAAGAGGATATAGCGAGCTTCAAATAGTAACTTGAACCACTGTATTTGGAGTTTTATAGAATACGTTATGAATTTTAAAATTTCAACTTAATAAACTGGAATACGTTTTTCTAAATAAACATAATGTGTTTCTGTTGGTTTGATTCAATAAGGTTTAAGAACAGATGATTTGGCTTATTTTTCCTTTGTGGAGGATGAAAAGAGCTTCGAATCACTGCATTCAATATTTTATAGATTAAGTTATGATTTTTCAAAGCTCTATACAAATTTAGAAGTTTTTAACAATGCTGATGAAGGTTTCAAAAAAGTTACGAAAATCTTATCAAGTGATTGATCATGAAAGATCATAATCAAAGTGAGATTCCTTTCCTTATACTGGGATGAAAATTTTCCAATAGAGAATTCCTCATATGGAATAAAAGAAATAAAAGTAAGTATCAATGATACAATTAAAGAGTTAATGTAAAAAAGATAGAATTTGAGAATATGAATGAAAATTAAATTCTATCAAAGTTATTATACATATAATTTATGTATATCTTTATATATATACATAATATCTAGGACTTGACACTTGCCCGAGCTCACCAAGGAAAGCGAAAAAGGAAATCTGGAGAAGTTAAAATGGGAGGAAGGGACATTTAGTAGAAATCATTTTTATCTTATTCTTATGTATTTAATTTTGCACGCTTGGATATGCCATATTTGTTATACATGCTGTGACATGCTGATCAATCAGGACTTCCTCATATAATTTTGCATGCTGAACCTTTTAGATCTTTAATAATGGAATTCATGGCAAATGGGAGTCTTATGGGATGGTTTCAACCTCGGTTATTATTTACATGTCTTGCAAGTGTTGAACATAATGATTACCATGGCAACACTTTTGAAATATATCTTCATCATGGTTCATCTACACTAGTTGTTTATTATAACGAGAAAGTAGGCAATGTTTTGTGGGATAATGATACAGTGGCTGATCTAAGTGATTTTATTATTCCTAAATTGTTTGGTGATGGACAACATGACATTTATGCCAAAACATTAGATACAAAAAGCTATATTAAAGGTTTAATAATGATATTCTGAATTTATTTCCATGCTCTTCTGTTTGTTGTGCTATATAAAATTGTATACTATTTGATTACTATCTAGCAAGTACCCGCGATTATATAAAAGGAAAGTTTTAACCTTTAACCTTATATTATGTTTTTTATATCATACTTTTTATACTAACAATTCAACATGACATATAGAGTATGGATTGAAAGGAGTGGTTTCTACCAAAGGAGATATATATAGTTATGGTATTTTGCCAATGGAAACAATATTTATGAGGAAGAAGCCAACATATGACATGTTTGATCAAGGATTAGCTTTAAAAGGTTGGGCGAGAAAATCTACACTACATTTGATTCTCAATATTCTAGATGCCAACTTGTTACACACAGAAAATTTTGATAAGTTGTTATCTCATACATCATCAATATTTGAGTAGCACTAAATTGTTACATTGACTTACCAGAGGCCAGACCTGCTATGATTGATGTTGCTGTGTCATTGGGGAAAAAAATCAAGGTTTTATCTATGGAAAATGTTAGGGGCTACTAGTTGAAAAATTGTTATATCAAATTTTAGCTTCCATTTCATTAACCTTTTGATGTTCTTTATTGGGAACTTGCAATCATGTAAAATCAAGTAATGCTGGGCGTTGTAACCATGCATGAAGTATTTGAGATTTGAAATTTTCTTATTTGATTATAGGAGTTTTGGATGCCTTCTCGCCATTTATTTTTTGTTTCTTTTATTATTTGATAAGAACCTAGAATCCGCTCTTTTATTCATCATATACCTATATTCAATTGTGAATTTGATTTAGTAAGAAGTGGTTCTGTGTATTAAGTAAGCCGATCATTTCCTTTTCCTCCTCCATCCTCTCCTTATGTTTTGGAAGCCTCTTATTATTGGAAAAAAAATCCACTTTAATGACATTATGCTTGAGCAATTATTTTGTTATTTTTTTTATTATGAGAAAAGCCGTAATAGCTAGAGTTGAATCGTTAGTTGCTCCATAAGGGGTCTATTTCTCTCCTTTCCTTTCATTTTCCTTTCCCCCCTTGGTTACACGGAAGGTACCCATATCTGGGTCATTGAAAGCAATTTGCCTTCCCTTGAATCAAAGTGATCAAAGAGACACTATCACCCAAATTCTAAATCTGTTTTTCGAAGTTTTTTTTTTTAAAAAAAGAACATTAATGTATCATTCGATTCTATCAGCTTTGACATTATAAAATATCGTAAAACTCATCATTGCATAATTAGTTGTGACTTTTAAAAGTGATTATAATATTAATAAAAAAAGAGACTTAATATTAAAGAGAAAATGAATCTCATAATTGAAAGGGAGAATTCAGGATAAATTCTTATTGACAAATTAATTAGATAATGGGACTTACCACTATACCCTTATGGAAGCTCAATTATATATTGGGAAGATTAATTGCACAATATGAAAATTTAGTTGCACATTATATGGAAGCTTAGTTATATAATTTAAAAGGTCACATACTATAAATAATTTGTCAATGGGAATTTATCTCCAATTCTCCTTACAAATTATGATGATTGATGGTACTACTATTATTGATAAATTTAATTTCCAATGGAAAATATGTGCAGAGAGGACGTTTATTTTTTTATATCACCATAAATCCTCATGGATCTAACGTCCAATAGATTCACTGTACTTAGTAGCATAGATTGGATTCGCTCAACACCATTGAGTTGATTAAGAGCTAACGTACACTTGGATCAAAGAAAATGGACCAAAAGATATGGAAAATCCCAATTTTTCACAGGTAGAGGCTGTTTGGTGGATAATCTAAGATGGAAATTAACTTTATGTGAGAAGCCATTTTCATTTAAACATTGGACATCTTTTCCCACAAAAATGGTGGGAACCAAATTTCAATTGCTTATGGGAAAATGTAAAAAATACATTTGTCCCTGAAAACTCATACCTCACACGCTGAAATAAATGACATCCCATCACTCTTCATTCAGAAAGCAAGCAAGAAGGGAGTCGTTAACCTGCCAGAAAAGAGGGGAATAGAGGAAAGGGTTGTGAATTTGCTTCTACAAACAGAGGTGAACAGAGTATTTTAGTATTGCTTATTTTTCAGATTTTGTCTAGATGTAGATGATGGGCACATCATGGTTAAGAGAAAGTTTGCTTAAATCTTGCGTAATTACTTATCATATGCATTTGGTAAAACATGTAAAGAGAAAGTGAATATGACTATAGGCTTGATACAGACACTTTATAGTTAGGAAGAAATTTCAAATAACTTATGGCTTTGACAATATGCACGTCATGTGTAGCTTATGGTTAAGAGGGAAATTATTTAAATTTCAAGTAACCATGATGTACTCATAATGTGCATCAGGTTAAAGTTATATATTTGTTGTGGTTTTGACTAGATAGATGGAGCGGGTGGCTCTTGGTTAAGAGGGAAGTTATTTAAGCTCTTCATTGAGGTTCATTTTTTGATTAATCAAGTATCTGAACATTGTTGAAGGCAAAAAAATATTTATTAAATATAAAGTTTATATTTTGCTAGAAAGGGTAATATTGTCATGTTTCAGATTTTCCTACATATTTTTCTACTATTCTAACAAAACTAAACATAAATTTTCCTATCAAATCATTTTTCATTCCAGTGTATACCAAACATCATTGCACAAAAAAAATTTCATCCCATTCCTTTCCATTACAATCAATTCTTTGATTAAAACGAGGCCCTAAATCTTTAAATAAATTGTCATCCAAAAGATATCACTCAATAACGTCATTGAATATTCTCTTCTACCTTCATCTACACTTTTTTAAAAAAACTCCAAACCATATAATATACCCTCATCATCCATGCATCCAATGTTAGGATTTGAGGGCACAACAGAAGATTAAAATTTTTCCAATCATTTCCTTGGATATGTTGAAGGCATTTAAGTCATGCAGTCAAGAAGTATATCTTTTTTGGAGTGTTTTATTTTCTTTTCTTGTTCGGTTTCAAGAAGTCAACAATGACGATCAGCTTCTTCTACCGGTATCCACAGAAATGGCATTTTCAACACAAACACTGTTAACACCTCTACTTCTGATTCTTGAAGCTCCTTCTTCCTCTCGGTTTCTCTCTCAGGCTTTTGAATTTTGTTTTTCAGATTTGTCTAATGGAAAGCTCTGACTATCTATTTATAGACACTCAGAGCTTATCCTTTTGAATTTTGAAATCTATCTTTTATTAATTTCAAAATTCAAATGTTATCAGAAACTTTAAATCCGATAAATTAAATAAATATGATTTTATCTAAATCTATCTATATTTGTATAGGGAGTCAAATGAGGATAATATTTAATCTATCTCTATAAATTAAAACAAGATATAATATCAAGATAGACCAAGATTTAATATATCCTTATAGATTAAATCCAATATCTATCAAGATTCAATTTATCATTATAAATTAAATACAAGATTTATCTTTAAAAGAAATCTGTAATATTATATCTTTATCATATATACATGTAATATATATACATATATACACAAAAAATATATATTAATATATAAACAAATTTAGATATATCCTCTCAAGAATATTTATTGAATCTGAACATTTTAGCTCGTGTTGGGCCATTTTGTATGTGACCCTGTAGGCTCGTAAAAAGTTGGTAGTGGGCCAGTGACTATACTAGCCCACAAATCGTAAGCGGCCGTAGCAAGACATTACGACTACTCAATTCATATGAGGATTTGTAAACTGATACAACTTATCATACAATCACATCACATCCCTTTTGTCACATGATATTTTGGTCAAGGATGAGGCATGAAAATTGTTATCCTCTTATTCCTGACCATTGCTTTCTCGATCTTTGAGTAGTCTAACTAGAGAAATGAAACTTTCTTTCTATCGCAGTATAACTATACATTTCTTAGACTCACTCATCAAGAGGCTCAGCAATATCTCTCTACTAATGTGAGGGACGAATCCTATCTTAACTATTCATATTCTCCTACGTAAAATTCCCTAAGCCCGAACATAACCTTTAGCATCACTAGGTCAAAAGTGACTTTTGATTAGGTCAAAGTTAAACGATTCTCATGTAGGAATCTGTAATAATCTCAAGTCAAATGGTACAGTGATGTAGCCGTTTGTGAGACAAGCTTATGATTGAAAACAATGACATAGTCCTTTGTGAGATAAGCTTATCATTGAAAAAAGTAACGTATTCATTTGTGAGACAAGCTTATGATTGAAAACAGTGACGTAGTCGTTTGTGTGACAAGTTTATGACTGAAAATCATAGAGTTTTCTCATAGCAGGTCGGTCCAGTACCTTGCACTCTTACAAGTGCTTATGACTTTGACTAGTATCTTCATACATTTCAAAGTCATAATTGTCTTATTTCATCTTTGCTCCCATGTAGATGACCAGCCATATACATTTAGGATAATCACTATGATTTATCCAATGACTATTTATTACAACAAAACATGCAAATATTCTGATAATGAAAATGAACAATTCATTAATTAAAATACTCAAAATACAATGATTGGTCATATGGCACAATTTTCAACATCCAATGGCCTTCAATGTATGTTTTCAAACATGCTTAAAATAATTTTTTATGATATCTTAACTTTGTCACTACTAGTGAGTTGATTTAGTTTCTTTTAATAGGTTATGTAATTTATTTCCTTTTAATTTGATCCCATATAACTTGTAGAATTTATATATTAATGATATCATTTTGTTTTTCCTAAAAAACACAATATTTTACTATTCTCTTCAATAGCCATCACTTTAGCTATTCCTCATATGCATCACACTCTTATCTTTTTGCTACCTCCACTCTATACTCCTATTGTCCCTTTAAAACTAATAATTTATATCAATTGTATTATTGGTCTTATAACAGTTAAAAAAAATTATTTAACCTTATTAGGTATTCTTTTTATCACAAATAACTCCATTGGTCTTTTAAATCACTCAGTTTGACTTCTATGATTAATGCCTCCACTAATTTTGCCATCTTTATTTAACCTTTGTGGTTCCTCCAATCAATGATTTGATATTTCATTTTAGGGTAAAATAGCAAATATAATCCTGATCTTATTTCTCAAGTGTATTTAGCACTCTAATCTTTTTTTGGTGTAATTTTGTCCCTTATCTTTTTAATTTAGTACAATTTCATCTCTCCCCTTAATGTTTAGCCAATTCTTTTAGGGAAATTAATTTTTTAGTCCCTAATGTTTAACTTACTTATAATTTAGTCCCTCAAACTATTTTATGAAATCGAGCTAATTTAAAAAAAAAAAAAAGAGCTTCCAAGTTCCCTTAACAATTTTTTAAGAGGATTCCAGAAATTAAGTTTATGTTCAATATTAATTCATCCATTTAGGGTCAAAAAGGCCACATCTTCTTTGAGGGCTAATTTATAGTCAAAAAAATAAAAAAATTTCACTGTATCATAATTTCATGAAAACAACCTCTATGGCTCAATTTTTCATGAAAATTTCAGAAATTAAATTAATTTTTCAAAATTCATCCATTTAGGCCAGAAGGGCCACATCTTATTTTTCAAAATGTAATTTTTTATTATTATGGATGAATTTTGAATGGATGTGACTTTTTTGGCCTGAATAGATTAATTTTAAAAAATTAATTTAATTTCTGGAATTCTTATGAAAAATTGAGTCATAGAGGTTGTTTCCATGAAATTTTGATACAGTGAAAAATTTTCATTTTTTTAACCATAAAATAGCCCTAAAAGAATATATGACTTTTCTAACCATCAATGGATGAATTATTGTAAATAAACTTAATTTATGGAATCCTCATGAAAAATTGTTGATAGGACTTGGAAGCTCATTTTTTATTAGTTGGAGAGACTAAATTGTAAGTAAATTAAAAGTTGGGAACTAAAAAATTAATTTTCCCTAAAACAATTGTCTAAAAATTAAGGGGAGGGATGAAATTGCACAAAATTGAAAAGATCACTACAAAAAAAAGTGATTTTGTAGCGGTTATTTGTTGTCATTGTAGCGGTTATAAACCGCTGCAGGATATATTGTAGCGGTTTACAAACCGCTGCAAAACTCAACTTGGCAACAGGTTTAGTGGCGGTTATCGTGAACCGATGCGCATACAAATACAACCGCTACTAACTTTGTAGCGTTTATTAACTGCTACAAAATGAAACGGTACAGAATTTGTAGCGGAAGTAAAACCGCTACTAAAATGTAATAAGAGAAAACGGAAAAAAAATATTGCAGCGCTCAACAAACCGCTACTAAAAGTAAAACAGTGCAAAACATTGCAGCGGTTTTATAACCGCTACTAATTTTTGCGCCAAAATTTTAAAAACCCGCCAAAATTTTGCAGCGGTTTAAGAACCGCTACAAATATCAATATATATAAATTGTAAAAACCGTTTAATTTCTCGCACTATGTTTTTGTAGCGGTTATATAACCGCTACTAAAATAAAAATTATTTTTTTAAAAAAATTGTATTCTGAATAATGTTTTAGTTATTAAAAAATTATAGAAAGTAATTTATAATTTATTGAAATAAAGTACTAATAATTAAATAACATCTAATATTTGGCGCAACAATTTAAGTACCTGAAAAGAAAAAAAATAAAAAATTATTTCACCAAAATCAATATCAATAAATTAAATAAACAAATGCAGAACAAAAGACAATTAACATAAAATAAATACAATAACAACACAAAGAGTTTAGAACAATACCTACAACATACAATACACATCAGAAGCTTTCCAAACCACTCAAAAATAAATCCACAGTCAGCTGGACAGAAGAAAACGAGGAGTGGAAACGAAGTGGGGGGTCGAAGGGTATTTATAGAATGTCTAGCAAGAATTAGCAGCGGTTTGGGGCATGGTTTTTTGCAACGGTTAAATTTGTAGCGTTTTATGTCACTGTTTTTTGTAGCGGTTTGTGTCATTTTGTAGCGGTTTTAAAACCGCTACTAATAAATTTTGTTGAAAAAAAAAATAAAATTGGATCTATATATATATTACTAACCTGAATTATTTATTCGGCATCATCCGCCTTGACAAGTGGTAAATCTTCATCTCCTTCGGGGAAGAGGTTTTCAAAATCAGTAGGATGGAATGGCTCCGCCTCATAGACAATGTGCTCATCGCTATCACCCATGTCGTAAAGATCTATAGGCTTAAGATGAACGACCATACTCCAATCTAATGTACGGCTCATCGTCTGGAGAGTCACCTGTGTGAATGAGTCTTGAAAAATTCACAGATGTGATTCCCAACTCATCAGTAGTGAATCCACGAGAGGTTGTTGTATTTGCCCAAGAGCACTTGAATAATGTGACGGTAAAATGCCCCTGATAATTCATTTCGATTATATCGACCAATTTCCCATAGTAGGGGACGCCACCGATATGCATGTCACCGTC
>QFDD01008295.1:0-11367 GCA_006871305.1 Vachellia collinsii | reverse complement strand
TAGGAGAATGCTCCAGGAAAAAAATTGAAGGTAGAAAAGCATGTCCTTGTTGCAATTCCTGATCACAGAATTTAGAATCAAACAAACTCCGAAAACGACTTGATAGATGATCATTTATATAAGATGGAGTAGTAATTAAGAAAAGGTCGTGTTAATTTGTGAAGTGCGTGTAAACTTGTACTGATTAGTTTAATTAATTCTCCACTTTTAAGTAGTGATTTTGTAACTAGATGTCTAGATTACGTGCTTATCATTAAGTGAAAAGTAAATTAAGCTAACCTATTGATCATGGCTCAGTTTTATTTCCTTGCCTTGTCAAAGCTTGGAACAAATATAAACTTGACCAACAACAAGAACAAAAATAATTTAAGTTCGATCAGTTTATAAGATCATTAATCATAAGACTGGAAGAGGAAAAATATTCAACAATACATTGTCATTGTTGTTGATTAATGCAATGATATGCACTGGGTGTTACTGACGGATATTTAGCTAAGCTCGTTTGGTACACTGTATGGCATAGAGCCAACGTGCACATTCACGAAAAGCCATACTCTAGGCTACTAAGTCATAACTATTCTATATTTTAATACAGTTAGTATTAACACTCCAATCCCGATCGATGTGAAAACATAACTAGTGAATTATGTGTAAGAACTTATGTAAGCACCCTTTAAATTTGGATGTATACCTTGACTCTAGCCCCGGTAAACTTACAAGATTCAACTCACTTAAACTTTCATGTACGTAAACAAAAAAACACACACACACACACACTCGTGTCCTTGTGGAATTTAATAAAACAATATTTGGGTGCAGAGGGTTGCATCAGCTTATACGAGTCAAATTCAACTTGGATCAAGTCTCTTAATTTAATGCCCTAATGCACAATTCTGATATATCTTATTTATTTGATCGTTTTAAGAATTTTTTTTATAGTTGCCTGAATTGACCAATGTAAGAAACAAAGAGAGGGAGAGAAATATTTGAGAGAAGAGTGCCAAGTATTGAACACATGTCAACTACTATGAGAAAAAGAGATAGATAATTGCTATGCATTAGTGTATATATGTGTATAAGTTGTTATATTATTCATAAGTCATGAATAACATAATATTTCTCACTTTTGGTATAATTCCAAACAAGAAATAAGTCAAAAGATCCTCAAATTCCGAAGTGAATCAAGTAGCGATGTCCTTTCCTTTATATAGACCAAATTCCAGTGTTTAAATAATATATTATTTAAGAAAACACAACATATATAAGTTATTTGTTGGGAAAATTTTCAGATTTATTAGCTTGTTATTTTTACATATATTGATTGAAAATTTACAAGAAAATAATCATGCACAAAAAATCGTATCAATGAATTTAATTGAATTCAGAAGTACATGCAATTTAATTTATCAGTTAATGGTCCGCACTCTGTGTCACGCAATTTTAGAGTGATATACACTTAACATTTATTGAAAAAATTATTAACAAATTACTTGTGTTATCATCTATCTTTATCGATCTTGGTTTGATTCGGAAGTTTCTTAATTATATTAGACACACGCATACAAGTTTCAAATTAAGGAGCGGAGACTGATTTTTTTTAAATATATTTGATATGTAAAATATATTATTGAATGATGTTTGGTAGAATAGAAAAGGGAAATGATTGAACCCCAACTTTTAAGATGTACACTAACTTTTCCCTCATACCAAACGGGGTATTAGCTGCCAATTCTTACAATTCAACCCAATAAGGATTAATTAATGAATAAGATGATGTGACTGCATTTTTCTTTAATTTTCTTTATATACGTAAGCATCCATGTATTACATATATGCATACATCCATAGTATATATAAAATATTCTGGTAAAAAAATATACTATGCGTTTTTTTTTGGCATACGTGGCCATCTTGATGTGGGGTTAATACCTACCTAGAAAATAATATAATTTGCATTAGTAATTGATAAGAATGATAATATATTTCTATACTTATTGTATTTTATCTTTTAGAAACGTGTGTTTGGAAACCGATCCAATTGAATTGATCATACAGGAGAATAATCTTTAAAAGAAAATAATATATATACTCAATAATTAAAAAAACATTAGAGATAGAAAAAAAGTGTACAATTTCATTTATTGGTAGCATTTTTCCCAAAAAATTAAAAAAGACAGTTTCGTGCGGAGACCATTTAAAAGATGTCACTTCAAAATTTTTTTTTTTTGAAAAATCCAAAACAAAGAATCTTTCAGATAAAACGTCTCCCAAGTATGTTAAATGCATTTAGTTTTTCGGATCCCTCTGAGAATACATTGCAATGTAAAGCAATAAAATGAAAAGAAACAAAACATTGATCCTCGTTTGGTATACCATTAGAAAATGAGTAACAGAAAATTAATTTATATATTTAACTAAATATTTACAACGAGCCAGTCATTGTTTCCCTTCTGCCTTTTACTTTGTTTTCAAACTGAAATTAAATAACACTACCTCTTATCTTTAATATAAAATTCATTTTATAATACAATTTGAATCACAATTCAGATTCAATGAGCTAGAAATTTCGTATTGGTATTACTAATATTGAAAAACAACACATATCAACACCAAACATATTCCAGACTACATTTAACTAGGAAAAAAAATTCAAGAGATTTTCATCCCAAAAAAGTTGGAATAACCTTTATACTATATATTTGAGAATAGGAAAGGATGAAAACGTGGCAAATTTTGAAGTAATTGTGAATGAAGACGATGAAACTTTACGATCTTTATCCATGAACCTACCACAATTTTTTTTATTTGGAAATAATCATTATCGATATATCAATCATAAATATATTATCAAAAAATATAACACAAAAATATGATTTATAAAAACCGGACATTGTTCATAAATCATTATTAATGCCCACATTGTTAGCTAAAGAAGCTTTATCTTTTGAATGAAGAGATATTGTGCTCGATTGCGAGGCCTCTTACAATAGCTTAATTTCTCTGTTTGTATTTTTTGGATGTGACTTATTCTGTAATTTTCAAGTTCTAACTTACCTTTTTATACAGAGAGAGGTTGAACTTTAAAATATATGCGTCAATTAATGAACTTTTTCGCCTTAATTAATTATATTTACACCTCCTGCCTCCAAGTTATTTTCTTTAAACTTTAAAATATAAGCAACAAACATCAAGTATTTTATGAGTTGCACAAATGTATTATTCAAAATAATGATCTCAAGAAACAATGAGGAGATTATTTGTAACATTCCTTCTTAATTATTGTATATTATACATTATAATTTTTTTAAATAAAAGGAATAAATTCGTGTTTTCACTTGTAATGCATGACATGACAGCTATATAAAAGAATTAACAGCCCATGCAAATATTGATGGCATTGCAGAATAGGAATATATAGATCTATAAATTAAAGTATATAATATGGATCTGGAATATAATATTATGTAAATGATAATAATATTTAATTGAAATGCTGTGATTTATGATAATACAGGCACATATAAAGACAGACATGCTCAATATTCTAAAATAAGAATAAGGATGTTTGATCCGCATTAATAGGGCCATATACTGTAACGCAAGTTGTGCAAGCGATATGTTGTTGATGTGTATTGTTCGAATTTAATACTATAATGTATCAAAAGAAGAATTTAATGTTATAGATCTCGAGCAAATCGACACATTCTCACTGTTTAGCGTTGACCTTAGTTGTCTACTGTCCAAACTTGCAGTGAATCTTTCCTTCCCTCACAAATTATTGATCCATTGAAATATGTAAGTTTGGCACACTACGATCAAATGATGATTATGATGAGTGGTGGTAGTAGTGATAATAATAATAATAAGCCGTAG
Organism: Vachellia collinsii; assembly: GCA_006871305.1. Taxonomy (NCBI): domain Eukaryota; kingdom Viridiplantae; phylum Streptophyta; class Magnoliopsida; order Fabales; family Fabaceae; genus Vachellia; species Vachellia collinsii. Next base: position 7,494 of record QFDD01008295.1, on the reverse strand, counting down.
CAGTAATAATAATAAGTAGTAGTAGTAATAAAAGATGTAATTTTAAATATCTTTACAAATCTTTTGAATTTAGACACTTTTAGACCTAGCAAAGTCATATTGACGTATGTCAAACACAATAAAAATAATTTTTAAACTTTTTCATTTTCAAAGAACCTTTAAATGTTGTACCGAAAGCATCAAAAAGCGTTAAGAGAGATGCTGGATTTAAAGCAAGTGGAATTATATTAGGCAAAAAAATTATTAAAAAGGTAAGTGAATTAGTCAAGAAACTCGTGAATGTAAAGTAAGGAAGTAATAAATATTTATCTTTATGGGTTTGCTTTTGGTTCCATTTTGATGATTCGAGTCACGGTGCATGCATGCATTTGCAAACACATGCACCCACACACACACACGCTCATGCACGTGCGTGGAATAAAAAAGCTTCTCATCCTCTCACCTAACTCTAAGCTAATAAAAACCATAACTATTAATATGCTTTTCCTTCTCTCCCCACCAACCTCTCATCATTTAATTCTTTTATCTCAGCGTTATTATTAAAAATTAATTAATCGCTTTTCAAAAATATTTTTGCTCATATCTTCTTTCCCATTCATCAACAGCATATTTAATTATTTATTGAAAAATATAAACTTTATTCTTGTGAATTTTCTAAATTACTTATTTTTTTTAGTACCCACCGGCTGCAATTATATCGATCAAGCTTAATTGTTAGTGTCCAAGTAAGTTCAAGGATACGCAACTACAATTAGAAGATGACATATAACTCAAAATTGAAGGATTATATTTCTTAATTAATCAAAAACAAAGTCATAATCTAAGATCCATGCATGAACCCCTCAATGTAGGAGGAATGAAGGGAAAAAAAATTGTGCTAATGTTGACTTTGCGAATAAAAGGCTAGCTAGATCTCCATTAAAGAATTTTTAAAAAAACAAAGAAAAACTGTTACAAAATCCCTCACCGCAAAATTTGTTACTCAAAAGTATCTAAAAACTCATGTGCTTAAGCCATGTAACTCTTTTTTAAGTATCTGTAACTTATCTTGATCTATGTGTAAATAACTTTTGTTTTGCATAAAGTTAAAGATATATTACACATAATTGAATAACAGTTGTATTCACTCAATCACATGGAGTTGCACACAACTAAAAATACATTATGCCCAATCTTTAAACAAATTTCAGGTACATTTGAACAATAAATTTTACTATGGAATTTTTTTCAATATTTTGTTAATAAAAATTCCAAACACTCGAGAAAATCAAACCAAACAATATAATAAAGGAAATACTTGATGAGATTTTTTTTTTAAAAAAAGGACTAAGCCTCAATGAAATAATCAAAATAAATAAATTAGGGAAGAAAAATAGAAAAAAGGAAGGAGAGGGAGAGGGAGAGGGAGAGGTGGAGGGCGGGTAACAAAGCCCGTGATTGGCGAAGCAAAAAAGAAGATAAAATGAAATGTTATCTTTTTTTTTTTATTATTAAGAAAAACAGTTATCTTTTTGGGCTTGGGGTCTGCATCACAGACAGCAAAGCATCACAACTCAGCCTCATAAACACTTGCACATATATATGGATCATCAATTCATTACTAACCACTTCTTTATCTTTTCGTACATTTATACCTTCACAATATTTAGGCCATTCTTCAATTTTAATACAACTTGTTTTATTTATACTTAAACGATATGTAAATGCTATCGGGGTCTAAATATTATTATAATATATACTCTACACTGTTTAAGAAAGATCTTGATCAGTTTAAATTTTGTGAGTATAGAAAAGTCATATTGAAAGATAACAAATCTATGTTACGCCCTTGTATCCTTATTACAAGGCATAAATTACCAATTCTCGTGGATTAAGAAATAACGGTTAAATCATTAAATTTGTTACAAAATTAATACATTTTTTTAAACTTTACTTCTCTTTAAATGATGTGATTTCAAGGATTCTATTCAAAAAATATTAAACCTCAATTAATTAATGATAAGGATAAAATGGAAAAATAATAATTGATGAGTTAGTTTGTGAGTTATATTTAGGATCAATTTTTTTTTTAATTGGTGCCTTATAATAAGGACCATGGGAGTATTCATCAGTATGCAATAACCAAAAAAAAAAAGTTCTTAATGTGTTACGGAATCGGTCATTTTGTCCATTAATTTAGGTCAAATGTGCATACGAATATTTATTTTGTATTTATGTATAGTACGATTGATGAGTTGTTTGAGAGACGAGCTAATTATTTAATAATGATAATCTTTGGCTTCATTATATAATGTGTTTAAATTTCGATGAGAACCATTATTTTAAACAATATTTGTTTTAAATTAGCGACTATTAAACGAGTATATAAAAGGATGTTGATGAATTTTTATTTTGAGTGCTATGGATGGGGCCAAGCTTCAATATTATATGATATCAGTCTACTTTACTGGTCGAATAGTCTAATTTGATTTCCATAGCATTAATTTTAATAAATAGTTTTGAATTTTGCTTATACGAGTTTTTTCTAATCTAAACAAGCTTCTTCTTAATTATAATATTCATAGAGTATGTTTGAAGACATTGATAACGATAGAAGTTAAATTTGTGGCTTAGGATATTACCTCTAGTAAGAGGATATAGTTAGGAAAAATAATTATGTTTTTTATCTTACAGTAATATGATACAGGGTCTTAATTATCCTTCACGTAAGATTAAGTCTATTATGTGAGGAGTGATTAACAGAGGTTAATTATAAGTAAGTGCCTTCAACAGTGAACAGGTGAGAATCTGTGAATGCAAGTACAGTTAAAAAAGGATTTTATTTTTGTGTAAAAATAAAAAAGAACCTATAGTTTAAATTGAGACAGGCCCGGGTTTTTAGGGAGTGAGATCTAATCGTATTGTTGTATATTTATTCTATAAATAAGATGACTCACTGTTTGAATTCTTATCAAGAAAGAATCAAATTTAATTAATTTTGTGTGTGCTGTGTGTGCTATATTCTTTCTTCAAAATAATATTAATTTTTTTTTGTACTGTATATAAAAAAACATGCAAGGTCCAACTGATAAACCTAAAATAGTTTTCTCATTCAAGTTGGAAACAAAAAAGTGTGGTGTCACATGATATAATTTATATAAGTATATTCCCTGCATTCCATGACCCATGCATATATTTAAAACATTTTTCCATCATCAAGCAGATATGCTCACGATCCATATCATCATCCCCACAATTTCTCCTTCATTTTACTTTTCTTCCTTCCAGAATCACACACAGAAAAAAATCAGAGAGAAGCCGGTCTTCTTAAAGAAGAAGTTATTATAGCTTCCAAGTCAAGATCGATCATCTATATATATCGCCAGGGTTTTTTCTGTTCATTAACTGTTCATCTATAATTGGTAGGTATTATTGTAGAGATATGGACCAAGGTTTCGTTTTCCTTTCTCCTGAATCCTGATGAAAGTTTCCAGAGATCATCGTATCAAGATCTTCAGTCCTTAGCTGTTTAATTAGTCTTTCTCCATCAGCTTCAACTGAGATTCACATAAGATGGAATATTTCTGAGAAAAGTATATATATATATATAGCAGAAAATAAATTTCAGATTGAAGTCGCAGAGATCATGGAAGGAAGAAACGAAGAATCTGAATGCTCGAAAACAAACCCTTCTAGTTATCATTATTGCAAGGAACTAGAAGAAGCATGCGAGAGCGAGAGCGAGAGCAAGAGCAGTGAAGAAGAAGAAGAAGAACAAGAGGAAGGTAATAAGAAGAATATTATGGATAATAATGGAGGAAGCTCAAGCAATAGCACAGTGGAAGAGACGACGGAGAAGAAGCCGTCGGTGAGGCCTTATGTGAGATCCAAGATGCCGAGGCTCCGATGGACTCCTGATCTTCATCTTCGCTTTGTTCATGCCGTTCAAAGGCTTGGAGGAGAAGAGAGTGAGTTCCAAATCTTATATATTTTCTTCAATAGTTTCTTAATTTTGATTCAAATGTTAAAATTTCAGTATATTTATTGGTGCAGGAGCAACACCGAAGTTGGTTCTCCAATTAATGAACATCAAAGGCTTGAGTATTGCGCATGTTAAGAGTCATTTACAGGTAGCGATAAGCACCAGGGTACTCATCCTGCGATGAGCATCAAAACCGGTTCCTTCAATATTAAAGTTATATATTGTACCTTGAACTGTGTTTGAACCTTAGATTATGTATTGTTTGTGTATACTTTTCTCATCAAGATATATATTTTCTTTTGCTAGATGTATAGGAGCAAGAAGGTAGATGATCCAAGCCAAGGTACAAGAAGATTTTCTCGTTAATTGTAATTTTAGCTATAATTAATAACTTGATTAGGGTTTTTGATTAATTAACACAAAAGGTCTAATAAAAATATAACTTGATTTTATATTATGACAGTATTGGCTGATCAGAGGCACCTTGTAGAAAGTAGAGACAGAAATATGTATAATCTCAGCCAAATTCCCATGCTTCAAGGTTATAATCCCTCCCAAACTTCAACCTTTCGGTACGTATATATAATCATCTCAATTTAATCAATAAAAAGTTCTGAGTCTGAAACACACAAACAACACATATAATATTGCTTCGGGAGCTTAATATGAGATGCACTACATACTAGATATTATCGATTTTTTTTTTCCACGAGTCTCTCAAACTCAAAAGTATTTCCTTTTCTCTTACAGATCATTTGGATATGGAGATGCTTCTTTGGGTGTGTATGACAAAATGGCTCAAAACCCTTTCATGGGTCGGAGTCTGATTGATCATGAATCCGGGTCGTCTGGTGGGTTTCAAAGAATTTTCCAGGTGGACCATTCAAATTTCCTGAAGCAATCATCGTCATCATCAACAACAACAACAAATAGAATCTATGAGCAAAAAGAAAATCAAATCCTCTCATTTGGTGGCCATCACGAACCCATATACAATATTGGAACCAGATTGATTCAGCAGCAGAATAACAGTACTGATCTTGACTACTCATTGACCCATAATATAGGACCAATAAGATCAGCAGAAGCACAGCTTCTTCCTTTTATGAAGGATCAGCATCAGGATAAAACAAAGATGACGCTGAAAAGAAAGGCTTGTGATCATATGATGGATCATCTTCATCATCATAATCATCTTGACTTGGATTTATCTCTGAAGTTAAATTCAAGAGTTGATATTGATGACAATGCACAGAAGAATCATTTGGAGGAGAATATAGATGAAGAAGAAGATGATAGAAATCTTTCACTGTCTTTGTATTCTTCTCAAATTTCCTCGTTTTCTAATACTAATAATAATAATGCTATTACAAACAGCTCCAAGGAACGAGATCAACGCCGTGATTATAAGGAGAAATCAAGGAGGGAAAAGACTAGTACACTACTGGATCTGACTATATGATCTGAATAAGACAAGTCGTAAGTGAGATCTCTTGAGGTATTTGTCCAAAATGATGCATCATTAATTACTAATTTTTACAATATCCTCTAATATTATTCATGTCGGAACTATATTTTTTTTTGTTCTGTTCATCGTCTTCTGTATAAGGAATTGTCTTTATTATTTAGTAATGATCAGGTTATTATGATAGAATCATGAAAAATAAAAATAAACCACTTTTGCTTCAAGAGCCAACAATATTTCAGTATTGAATGGTGATTATTAGCTAGCTAGTGTACATGTTAGAGTCTGTCACGAGTTAAGGTTTTGGTTTCTCCAAATATCCCAATGGCTAACTTGTAGAATGTAATTCTCCGAAGGATTTGTACTTGTTTCAAACTCTTCTTTGTAATTAAAATGCTGATTAATGCTAGCTAACTATCATTTCATTTGGAAAGTAATGTAACTAATAATCTGAAAGTTTTATTTGAATAAAGTAAAATAAAATACATGTGAGAGGGAGAAACAAATTTTACTTGCTAATTGACAACTACTACTGAAATTTAAATTTTATATATTAGATAAGCATGCTCCGAAAATATTATTTTCAACAATAATCAATGTTCCTTTTTCATTTTATTCCTTACTCATGTTTTTCACTTCTGCTGCATCAATGAAAGTTTTCAACATAAAAAAAATAAAGAAAGAATTAATGTCCTTCTTGTTATTTCCTTTTTCCCTTTCATCCCCTCCACAAATTTAATTTTATATAATTCTGGGGAAAAAACCCACACGTCCGTATTCGCGATTGTCATAGAGTATAAATGGCAATGGAAGAATTTAATATAGTTTTTATAAATGATCGGCACTATAAACCTATGAACCCTGACCATTCATATCCAATTCCCAGAAATATTATAGGAATATTTGATGAAGTTCACATGGTGGCATGCAAGCTTAGATTAATTAATATTGTAAATCAATTGAAGATTAGTGAATTGGAAATTTGTTATATGATCAAGTGGAAGGAAATAGATAGGAAGGTAGTGGTGGGGAACAGATAGCAAGGTACTGAGGATATGATCAGAAGTATTTTTGTTCGTTTGTGTAAATTAATGTGTGATCTGTCTGTTGCACTGTCGTCTGTTGTTCTCATGGTAAATGACAACCATAACAAAAGGCTACATTTGGATTAATTATGAATAATTAATATTAAATACTAAACAATAATTAATGACATTGTTATGGACATTGCACATTAGTGCAACTGTGTGTGTGGGTCTGTTTTTAACAAAATGTGATGCTAAAGAATGCTTATATATAGCATTCGATTTTCATGTTAAGACTTCATCTAATTATTTTACTCTAAATATATTATATATAATTGCTTTTTATAATTACAGAGACAATCCAAATTGATATAAAAACTAGCATATGATTTTATGAACAGAAAAGGAATTGCAAAACCCAAAGCATTAATTCCTGTGTCTTATACAGCTCATCAAATGCATATGACTTTCAAAGTTAATTATCGACAATTGTATCCAAAAAAAGGGTTAATTATCGATTAAATTTTTTATTTAATACTTCAGAGATGTATTAAATTTTGGTTGAAATGTCCACTTGCCTCAAGCCCTAAATTTACATGCATACATTACAATATTCTTTAAGAAGATACAGAGCATGATAAGACAATACCCATAAAACAGATAATTCGTATTCAATTCTGGAGCACTGTTACAGCCATATTTATATACATCAGTATGAGACTAAAGGCAGACACGTAGCCCTAGGTAAGGAATATTCTGGAACTATAATAAACTGGACAAGGCTGAGAGTATTATTTGCATATTGGGCTTTATTTGGGCTTTCCTATATTGGGCTGATTGTGTGCTTCAACAGCCTCCCTCAAGCCTGACGGTAATGCAATGACAGTTAGGCTTGTTCTTAGAGTTTGATACCGTGGAGCATCAAGAGGCTTTGTGAATATATCTGCAAGTTGGTATTTAGAGGAAAGAATAGTAATTGTTAGCAACTTTGCTGCAACACGTTCTCTAACAAAATGGTAGTCAAGGTCCACATGCTTGGTTCT
>QFDD01008292.1:0-11750 GCA_006871305.1 Vachellia collinsii | reverse complement strand
AGAAGAGGAAGCCGCTGTCGCATATGGAAGAGGGAGAAGGAGGAGAGGAAGCTGCTGTAGCAGAACGAAGAGGGAAAGGGAGAAGAGGGAGCCACCATCGCAGATTGAATAGGGAGAGGGTGAACAAGAAGCTATAGTCACAGATCGAGAGAGAGAGAGAGAGCTGCGATGGATGAAGAGAGAGATCTGCGATGGATGAAGAGAGGAGCATAGAAATTCACGATGGATGAAGAGAGGAGTGAAGAGATGCTGGGTGATAACGTTGGAGGGCAATGTTGTCAATTAATAAAATTCATGAGGGTATAATAGTCATGAATGTTCACTTCCATAGAACTCATCTTAGTTCCATTGGTATAGCTGAGAACCCATTTCCATCAATTTTAAGGAAATGACAGTTCTATGGAAGTGAGTTCTCACAAACCAAACAGCTCAATTTTTCACTTCCTACCTCAATTCCATTTCCATGACTACAATTCCATGCTACCAAACGGAGTCTGAAGATGGTGTCATTTGTTTTTGTAAATTGTACTGCTGACAAGGGTTCACTACGTAATTTTGATTTGAAGGGAATTCTTAGGGTGACATGATGTATTATTTATTACCTTGAAATGGACAGGATCTTATTAACCCCCCCATCAAGGCATCGATAGAGAGATTTTTTTTTTTTTCCAATCTAAATAAAATACAACATAAAAAATTAACAGGGGTTCAAGCCGTTGGCAAATTATATTCATTCTCCGTATATTTAGGAGGCATAATTGTTGAAAGAATTTCTTATTTTGTGTTTGATGGATTTATTAAAAATGAGATGCAATTGTCTTTTCAGAATCTCAAAAAAGAAAATTATATTATTCAATATTTATGAATACTATAATATAATATTATTTTTTACCCAAAAAAATAATATAATATAATGTTTACTAATATAAATAAAAATTAAATTGACTACATTCACAAGCCACCCACTCTGTAGATTTTTGTTTAATCAAAACCCACTCCGTAATTAATGCAATAGGATGTTGGTAGTTTTTAAGATTTAAGTTTAAAGTTTGAAAAAAAAACTTGGTCTTAATATAAAAGAAAAATGATATAACTTTTTTACGTAGTTGTTTGTTAATATATCTGTAATTATGATTACCAAGTATAATATATTACTCCATCTAATGTTAATTATAAGACTTCATTTATGATGTAATTTGTATTATAAATAAGGTTTTATATTTAATATCTGCGAAAATATATTATAGAACTGCTATAACATGCCTAATAGCCAATATTCACTGCGTCAAAGTAAATGGATTAAGGAAAATAACAGTATAATTGTAACATAATATAATATATTTGCACAAAAACATCATTCTGGTACTTAGTGTAAGTTTAATTATCGAAAAAAATTGTCCAAAATATAAATCCATTTAAAAGATATTAATGATTGTTTTTAATCTTAGCTTTATTTAATTCTCATAAAAAGAGAAAGTTAAGGGAGATATAGAAATAATTTGTAAATATTGGGAGAAAAATATTTTAATAATGGTAAATAAAAAAATCATATATATATATATAATTTCCTTTTTCCTTTTTTCTATATTTTCGTTTTTTTTTTCCTTGCAACCCTTATAAGCCTCCTCTTGAATCTCTGCCGCTTCCATCTCTAGCCCCTCAACGCATCCTGCACCGTGCAGCCTCTACCACCGTCACCGGCGAAGCGCCGTCTCAGCTGAATTAGAGTGAGGAGGAATCCGCCTTGTGCTACTCAGCTTCAGTTAAATTGACAGATTCTCTGGTAGAGTTCAAGTAAGTATTTCGTTTTCCTTTCCTCTTGGGGTTATGGGATTGATGAAAGTTTTTCTCTTTTCTTAAACATACATCACAAATGAAGGGCACTTTGATATTTCAAGCGATGATTTATGGGGATATGTCGTAAATCATCGTTTAGGTCAGTGTCTTACATATTGCAGGTTTGCATCACGGGGTTTTTAATGTATTTTGGATTTTAGATTTAAATTCTTAATGGGCAAAATTACGTTTCAACAATTAAGCACTCCGACCGAATGAAAATTAAGCACGAAAATCCAACATTTCAATAGGGAGCACGACAACAGTCTTAACTGAAAATAACTTGCCAGGATTCAAGAGTAGCATACCCGGGGAAGCTTAGAAATTCTTTCCGAGTTGGTGTGAATAATGGGAAAGAAAGCGAGAGGCTCAAGGAAGGGTAAGAAAGCGTGGAGGGCTAACATTAGTACGGAAGACATCGAAATCTTTGTTGAGAAATCAACTAAGGATGCTCTCTCTGGTGGTCCTATGGATTCCGTTCCCAGCGAATCCCTCTTTTATGTCGACAAGTCTAAAGGCAATTACTCTTCCCTCTGTTTCACTTTTCCCTTTGCTGTTATGAATGTTAGCATTATTCAGCGTTGACATGCTTGTTTTGTTTAACGACGGTTTATGTTTTAATTCGTCGCAGGCATTTTCTAGATTTTTTCCATCATAGTGTATGTGGTTTCTATGGAAATTTGTGGTGGGGTGACAAATTACACAATGATCTGGAAATTTTATGGATGAAGTTAGCTTGATTACGTTTGAATGGACTTGATCTATCTGAAATTTTGATGCTTTTCCAGTCTGGATTTTGGGGCCTGGTTTTGACTTATAACTCCTTTGATTGCCTGCTTTTATTTACTTCAGGAATTGATTTTGAGATGTGTAGTGACGTAGTTTTCACAAGAAAGTTGGGAAGGTGGACAATAATAATTATTTGTTTAGTGCTTTTAAGATTGGACAGTTCATATTTTTCTTTTTCAATCATGCCTCCTTGGATATTTTTAGGTCATAGTCAATTGTTATTGATTATGTCTGATTTTATGTGTAGCTGAGCTAAACAAAACTATATTTGCAGATCTTTCTGTGAAGAAGAAGATTGAAAAACATAGGGAGAAAGTACTTCATTGTGACGGCTTGCTACAGAAGAACCCATTTCTAAACCCGGTGCCATCTTCAACTTTGAAGAAGTCCACTAAAAAGCACAAAGAGATCCATAATAAAAATGAGGCCACTCGAGATGAGCTTAAGGTCAGTCAATTTTCCATCCCCTAAATTTGCACAAACGGCAGTAGTTCCTTTTCTCCCTTCCCCACATGACTTCTTTACCACTTGTTTAATTTACTTCTCTTCCATCTCATGTTGTTTGTTAGGTTGATTCTGGCTCTGCTTCCTGCATATTTGATCTATGGGGAGATATAGGTACATTACTTTATATGCATGTTGCTATTGGTGCTTGTGTTTTTTTTTTTGTGATTAATATTGGGTTTTTTAATTTTACAGATGAGGGAAATGGAAAGGTCAAAAAGGTAAAAGTTATGTTGATTCTGTCTGCGCATTGATGGTTCATTTTCCCTTTATCGTGTTTTCTGTGGATAACTTATTCAAGTATGCCCAACAGGTATCAAAGCCTACTCTTATTCCGGCAGTAGAAGTTGATCCTCCTGGATGCTCGTTCAACCCTTCATTCGAAAGTCATCAGGTTCATTCTTGAGGAATTGTTCTTTGTTTTTCTGTTTCCTCACATTGTAAAGACTAAACATGACAAATTTAAATTTGAATTGTTCAACCAGGATGCATTAGGATGTGCTGTTGCACAAGAAATGCAGAAAATATACAAAGATGAATTGGGACCTGAACCTGTACCATTAACCGTCCCTGGAGAAGCTATTGCGGAGGAAGATGTGAATCCTTTTTAACTCTTGCCCTTAACTACTTGTTGAATCTATCGATGTGGAATTATCATTCTTTGAAGTATTGTTTTCAAATATTCAAAGCCTTGAATGTTGGACATGTTCCTTTTCAATCTGTGTTTTGAAAGTCCTCATTTGATGATGATATCTGATGTGGAAAAGTGATATGTCCTTCATCTTTTTCCTGAACTCTTTGTGATGCTTGTGTTTGTTCCTTAAATCGTCCCAATCTTTACCTGAATTCTAGCAAATGCGTTTTTTGTCAGATGTATTTTCTTGATGTGGATAATGGGAGTGATGATGAGGAAGAGAACCTTGAAAATGAGGACACTGATATGGAGAAGAGGTAGGTCATAGTAGCTTTAATTAGCCTGATCATGTTTTCGTCATGTTATGTTGTGATAATTTGCACACATAATTCAAATAAAATATTTTTCTTCCATTTCCCTTCTGAGATAAATAGCTAACGAGCTTACATTGTTTCAACAACTATGGCGCAGGCCTACTAAAACAAAGAGAGTGACTCGAGTTGAGTTAAACAAGAGAGCAAGGCGCAAAGAACAAGTAAGAAAAGAAGCAGAAGCGAAGAAGTTGGAGCAATTGTCAAAAGAAATTGATAGGTAATATACAGTTTGTTTCTCCGTAAAAAATAATGATTATGAAATTAAGCTTGGTGCAACTATGGGCATTGTGGCTGCAGCGTACAAAATATCCTTCAAGAAATTGAGAAGGAAGATGAAGAGAAGCACAAAAAACGTCTCAGGCGACTTGTTGCTAAACAAGAGAGGCTGAAGACACGTCCACCTCGTTTAGGAAAATACAAGTAAGCAGTCTTCTAAATTGGGTGTCTTGTTCCTTGTTTAGTGTACACTTGATGTTTGTTGTCATCAAAAAACTCAAATACATCGTTATGACTTTTGAATCTCGATTTGAATAGATTTGAGCCTGAGCGTGTTCAAGTTCTACTCTCTGAAGAGATAACAGGGTCCATCCGAAAGCTCAAGGTAAACTTGGAAATCTCTTTCACTTGGAGGTTTATTTTCTGTTTCTTTTTTTTTCTTGGGGTTTTTCTACCTGTTTACTTACGTCACTCAACTGCATTCTGATTGATTTCTATTGATATGAAGGCTTGTTCCACTTTAGTAAAGGATCGATACAAGAGCCTAGAGAAAAGAGGATTGATTGTTCCATCTGGGCGAACAAGGTTAGTACACAAACTGCTTCTGAATTGCCTGTCAAATTAGATGATCACAAAGTTTCTTAATATTATTATGTGGAAGAATAATATGTCAAATTTGATTTTGCTTTTTCACGTTCAATTCTACATGTATTTAGGGAGAGAAATGCATGGGGCTTATATGCTCATGACTTTTATCGCTATATTCATGCCTCTTGAAAGGGCATTATACGTAATTCACAATAGATAATACAATTCAAATTGATGGTACCATGTTGCCAGGAAGTCAGGCAGGAAGTAGACGTCACCGTGTTGCCACTTTACAGGGGAAGATGGAAATGGCAGCAGATGCATGAAAGATGATGATGATGACATTACAATTTTGTTTGTCTTTTGTTCTCTAGTTCACTATTGTCCTCCTGAAATTAGGATTGATTTCTGTGTTTTGATAATTAAGATTCAAAATATTTAACTCGTGTTTTATTCCGTTTTCATGGTCAACGTTAGTTATAAATTAATGAAATTGGATGGGAGCATGCCCCAAGTTCTGCGATGTCTGAATTTTGGGACTCGTTTCAACCCAGCTTTCAAAAACTAACCTAATTATGTTGAGAGAATTGGTGAATATGTTGACGGGATTGGTGTATCTGATCCTGGTTGGTCCTCTCTTTTTCCTTATTCTTATTTCATTGAGTTTCATCCTCACCATTTGTTTGAAAAAAAATGGATGATTCAGATTTATTATTCTTTATAATTATTATTGTAAACAAAAATAAATAAACTTGAACCGTTAAAATATGATTTACATATTTTATATTTGTAACACATAAAATAACAAAATTTTAATTTATAAAATATTACAATAAAAATTATATGAAATATTAAATATGAAGTTTCCATTGTTTTATTGAAAGATAAAGATGGGATTTTGAGAATAAGATAATTTCCGTATCTGATATGGTCCTAATATTTTACTTGAAATCATATTCAGGAAAGTGCTGAATATGATTTACGCTAATAATAACCAAGTTTTACCTAGAGTCTTCATTATCATTTAAAACATTAATTCATCATTAAAAAAATAGAGTAAGTCTGTTTAGATTAACGATAGAAATTACATTTTTAACATAATTTATAATTTATGAGTTAAATATATAAAAAATTTCATGTCCATTTACGTGAATATAATTTATTTTTCAGTTTTTTCACAAATAGATACGTTATACGTCTTGTTGGACAGCGAGAATGAAAAGCAAGTTTGTATAAACTATTTTCCTGTCCCATCACTGAAGCAAAACCTAGCTTTATTTATTTATTTATTTTTGTTCTGTCGATAATGATGGCGCCTTTGCTAAAGTAAACTGCAAGAGGCTGGACCTCACTTCTCCACCAACCCTGATAGGGTAGGTTTGGGTTCTATGACTTTTATCTATCCAGCACAGGCTGCTATGCGACATGGAAACCATTATATTAAAACCATTACATATTAAATCATATTAAAACTTAACAAATAAATTGAGAGACAAATCTTTTATGGAGGAATTACTTCCTCTCTTATGGGTAGCCTCTAGGCCCCTCAAGCTGTAAGATTGCCTTTTGTAATGAAAAAAAAAAAAACTTAACAAATAAGTAAATTCAAATTGATTTTGGGAAAAATAAAAAACTAAAACATACATGAGTAAGTCCCATCAATGCAAATACATCTCAATCCATAAATCATTGCCCCGATCAATTTCCTTGTTGACCCAGTCCAAGAAAATTTCCTCTTTCCTTTTCAATTGCTACCGGATAAATTGGAAGGCAATATTGAAACTGTCAAAAGATGCTTTAACACCAAGAACTAAGAAGCCTTGCCTGACTATGCAACAAATTATCAGCAATCAGCTTCAGCAGATGCCTTGCCTGACTTAAGCATATACTTGTTCCCATTATATATAAAACAATAATACAAGTGTACAATGGATGATGCATCCATAACAACACGAGTCCAAGCACCATATTCTCCGAGTGATACCCATAAACATAGAAAAAATGTAAAGACGATATTGTTCTTCAAATCCAATGAGCTTGTTCCTATGTGGAAGAAGAGCTTGCTGTTTCTTCAAAGTAAGCACCTTAATCCTATACTATTAAGAGGTCAAAGCGTCTAGAAAATTAAAGGGCCTGATGAATTGTAAGAAAAGTGGTCATTTTTATTAGAGCAAACAGTACAAATAGAATAAGGAACAGCAGCAAAGCTCTGTAATATTTTTAAGTTCTATTAATAATATTGCAGTATCCATGAATAAAGAGCTTTTTCAGCAAGAACATTTTGTATGAACTGTTGAGATCATCGAAATAATATTAAATTCGGACTTGAAAGAGTAAAGAACAGAAAACTTCAGACAAATCTGTCAATAGCTGTTGGTTGTATGAGAAACAAACTATGGAGCAATTTCAAGCCTGGGCTCAAAGCAAAAGCCGGTGAAAAGCTGCAGTGGAAACCTTTTCGTCACCGGGCACTTCTGCGACCATTTCCATTGCTTATGGTTCATGTCAAATATCAGAAGCGCTGGAGCTCCATAACTTTGGATGTATATCAGATCCTCTGTACCACTGCTAGCAAAGACATCATCAAGCTCTCCAAATCCTTGGAAAAACTTGTGGGGCATTCTAGCAATCTCATCCCATTTCCTATCATTTAGAACCCAGATACCAATCCCTTTTATTATGTCAGGATGATCTTGTTTGCCAATTCCTCCCACCATTACAAGCTTCTCCTTCAGATTCATCAGACGGCCACATGTTAGAGAACAAGGTACTGGAATAAAGCTCTTCGTCAAGGTGCCATGAGTAGAACAGTTGGAGATATTATATGCAACTAGGGCATGGCGATTTTCTGGCAGACCACCCATAGTTGAGTAAACTAAAAAGTAAAGCATCCCATTGCATATTACACTCTCATCGCCACCTCTCCACCCATTCAAAACCTCAGTTAAAGTAGTCACCCAGGTCATTTCTTTTGAATTGTATATAAGAATTGAGATGTCCCATTGGGGAAAATTTTCAGGGACTTGCTTTGATTTTATGATTGTAATGTTATAGCTGCGTGATTCCCTGTTCACTGATATTGCTAATGCACTGTAATCAGAAAATTTCAAACCTGGCGGCTCTTCAAGCTTCCGATAACATCTAGTAATGGGGTTGCCAACACATAATTCACTTCTACTATCATTGTCCATGAAACAAACCAGGCCACACGATGAAGCAATGAACCAATTGGAAGTGTCAATGCAGGGGAGTTTCATATTGTACCATTTCCTAAGAATGGGATCAAAAGCATAACCAATTGGTTCACCAGAGCTTGTAAACATAAAGTACCAAGGCTTGTGTGGCAGTACATGTGAAAGGTTCCAGAAAAACCTTTCTGATGTGACAATTTCATGCCATCGTTTACAGACAGAACCTGCTCTGAAAATGCTTGCAATGGGGAGATAGGCTAGAATTCGTTCCAATAACTCATCAGGCAAAATCAAATTCAAGTCCACAAAAAAAGAAACAGCTCCATTATCATCTTCATCACCAATTTCTAGAAATGAATCACACTCTTTGGCCTCCCTCAGCGAGTCATCATAGTAGTGGCTGACCCATGATGTTTCTCCAGCCATAATAGAGTTGGATGGAAATACCTAATAAATTTGTCAAAATAATGAAAGATAAGGGTAAATATCATCTGGGTATCACATGCCATATAAGAAAGCCACCCAGGGTGTAGTCAATTGGAAATATACTAGATCATGAAGATATAATATTCTAGGTTTGAACAATTCAAGGTGAACATCCGAAAACCAAAAGGGCATGTTCAATTGCACAGCTCACATTATGGTAGATACTATAAAGAACATGAAGTAGACTGTGTTCGCCAAAGGGGGCATCTCCAAAAACAAAAGAAACATCAGATCTTAACAAAAGGAGAAAGATATCAAGAAAAATTCACCCACTTCTTAGATGGGGCAGTATAAAGTTTGAACTTGAGGAGAGGAGAAATGCATAGCCACAAGCTATTCATATTCCGTGTACTTTATGAGTCAACATCAGGTGTTTGCCTAAAGAATGATATAGAAACTCTGTGCCACACATATAAAAGAGAATATATGGGCTTGCTCCCAGGCACTGGGAATCATTTTGTAAAGCCAATAGAAAATTACTCAACTTAGTCACAATTCAAATATGTTTCTTGCAGACTGCTAGGCAAAGGAATACAGGACCATAAACGTAAATAAAGAAGCCAGATCTACACAACACAACAAATACTAAGAAAGAATAAAGCAAACAGAAGAAAGCATCCATATATGCCGGTGTC
Organism: Vachellia collinsii; assembly: GCA_006871305.1. NCBI lineage: Eukaryota > Viridiplantae > Streptophyta > Magnoliopsida > Fabales > Fabaceae > Vachellia > Vachellia collinsii. Next base: position 2,497 of record QFDD01008292.1, on the reverse strand, counting down.
ATATAAAACATCATATTCTACGTGCGAATTGCTAACACCAAAGCACGCTCAGAATTCTACATTCTTTGCAGATTTACACAGATATTTGATCTCATAATAGTAAACCCAAAGATGAAATTTTGTCAAAAAAAAAAAAAAACAAGACGCAAATTTTCCTTTTGATGTAATATGACTCATCACAAATAGAAGCAAGCATTGCAATTCACGGATTCTGCGCAATCAGTGAATATATAAGTATTCATTCAGAACGAAGAAATGATGTGAAACCCAACATTCCCAAAAAGGGAAAAAAGGCTCGTTAATCCAAAGAAAATTTCCACCGTGATCCTATCATCAAACCCTAAGAAGGTTGATATGATTCAAACATATGGCAGGGAAGGGCAGAGAAAACCGAATGCTGAATACCACATCAAGCAAACACACAATCCACGCAATCCTGAGAGCTAAAATTTATCGCCATCTCAAAATGATAGTATATCTCAAAAACACAAACAGATCAATGAAGACAGAGATGCAATAAAAATTTCAGAAACATTTGGTATTTTTTTTTTTAAGAAAAAACATCTTGAGAATTTGAAACCCATAACACAGACATGCCCGACTTACTTAAAGCTAGAACCCTCTTCCACTGCCACAACGCAAATGGACCTGAGCAGATTCAGCGAGTTTCAAGGATTACAGAGAAGGGAAGAACAAATGGGGAAGGACATGTTGCTGCGATGAATCATTCATCGAATATAGCAATTCACAGAAGCCTCGGTGAGCAATGAACTGAAGGAACGAAATGTAATGGACTACGTATAATTTTTCTTGAAATGGAAGCACAACGGAATGATGGGTTGCTCTAGATTTGGTTGATGAACCAGGCCAAGCAACAACACAAAGTGAAAGAGAGAAGAATGAGCATAGAGAGAGAGGGGTGAGCGAGAGGCCTGTTTTTATTGCTTCTTTTCTCTTTTGGCTCCGTTTTTTTATACAAGAAAAACGACAGGCAGGGAATGAGGTGAAAGGGCGGTTTTTCTGTAGGAATGGTGCTTTTTTGTTGGCGACTGGCGAGAAGGAAGCGCGTGGGCGCGCGTTCTCTCTATTTATCTCTCTCACTCTCTGGTTCCATTTTTGTAAGGGAAGGTTGAGGTGTCATTCAACGTGAACGCAGGCGACAATATTATTATTGTTATAAAATAATTGGGCACTTGACCGAGAAAAATATAATAATTTATACCAGTAGAAAAGAATTATACGGTTTATAATATATATTCATTACAAATTTTATATTTAAAACAATCTATATTAATATCAAAATTAGTTTATAAATCAAACTCAATTGAAAATATTTGCTGGGGTTACTCTTAGTTTTATTAAAGACTTGTTTATCAATCATTTAAAATCACTTTTAGATAAACAAAATAAAACTTCTCTCACATAGTTACCTGTATAAACACTTTTCAAAAATTAATTTAAACAAATTGTAAATATTAGGAGGAGGAGGCAATGTGCTCCTACACACATATAACGCTTGTAACATGCATTTACAATTTGTCCTAAACATAAAAGTTATTTAGTAAAATAAAATGCTTTTTCAATATGATTTGCTGTCTATAAAATTAGTATGTGAAAGAATTTGTTTTTCAGGTTATATAAACATGTTTTTTCAATACTAATACAGATAACTCTAAAATCTTTAACAAAAATGTCATCATCTTTATAGGATTGCATCTACAGATAACGAGGAAATAGGTGAAATAAATTTCAACAAAGTTTACACAACATAAGCGCTTGTCACACACACATATATAATAAAAGAATTACACGTGCATGTATAAAAAAAAGGGTACAAAATGAAAGAGCTAAACACGACTTAATCCTTTATTTCTTTGTTTTAAAAGAAAAGAGAGAGAGTGTGTGTGTGGAGTCAGACTCATATTTCCATTTTGACTTGTCTCTCTTCTCCACTTTTGCTCTTGCATGATTAATTTTTAAGTATAACTACTTATTATCATTAATATAAAAGTTAATTAATTTTTTTTGAGAGATTTATTAAGTTATATATGTTACTTCAAAATACTCATGTTTATTATTTTTCTTTAAATTGATTTGTTTGATTAATAAACTTATATATAAATTGATATATAATCTTCTTGTTTTCAATTAATATCTTTGTTAGTATATATTTACAACAGTATTTTTTACATTTGTAGAAAGATTCAAACCTTGTGAATAAAAAAGTTATGTTAAAATAACTACCCCAATAATATCCAGTGATAATTGTAATACTTAAGTTTGATTTAATAGTATTGTATACCAAATAATTGTATGAAACAAACATAGATAGGTTGGGGTGTGGGTGTGGGTGTTTAGATTTGTTATATTTATACATACATGTGTAATTAACTAAGTGAAATATCCAAAGATCAATTCTGCAAGTATAGTGCTGTGAATTTGAATAGAATATATAGAATTTTTTTTGTTGATCCATGTTTGAGTGGAATAATTATTA
>QFDD01008291.1:0-14320 GCA_006871305.1 Vachellia collinsii | reverse complement strand
TTTATGTGAGATCTCATGTATCTAGAGTTATGTGCTTTACTTTTAAGTAGAGCCAAATTTAGTAATAAAATCTGAAATTAGGATAACTTTGTGGACTTTTTATTGTATATAAAAGCTATTTTTTTTAGAAGTTTATTTCTTCTTTAAGTTAAATTTTATTATTTTTTTTTAATAGTTCTTATATGAGTGATGAGCATGGGAATATTTTAAAAAAAGATAACCTATAGGCATATTTTAAAAACATGCACAGATGAAGAACCATATTTACGCAAGTCAAAATAAAAACTCATCTCGTATACTTATCTTGTAACCCCTATCACATTAAAAAAATAGTTTATACTACTAATATAAACATGCACATTACTAATAGCATATTTGTCATAATGTTGTAAAAGCATGTTAATGTAAGTGGAGATAAAATTTCTTTTATAGATTCACCTCGTGACTTTAAATCAAATTAAAAAAGTAGTTTTTACCTTGCAATCCAAACAGACACATTGTTGATATATTTTATTTCTATAATTATGCTTTCCCGTAGTTTCAAGAAATTTTTTATTTTTTAATAAGGTTAAGACAATCTTTAGCCTCTTAAATATACTTTAATTTTGGTTTTGATTCGTTAAATTTTAAACTACGGGTTTTAGTTTCTCAAAAGGTAAAATGATTCTAATTTTTATTGAATTACAGGGAGCCATGTCTTCAATAGAATGAAATTTGAAATACCAAAATCTACTATTTAAAATTTAAAGAACTAAAACCAAAGTAAAAATAAATTTAAGAGGATTAAATATTGTATTAACTTTTTTTAAATACACTTATGGTAAAACTAATCCAATATATAAGCAATATGTTAAGTGCAAGAGAACGTATAGAGAGAAGAATTATTGACGGGAGAGAATATTTTGAATCATTTAAATGTTATACTTCCATCATGTTTAAATTATTATAATATTTTTAAAATTTAAATTAATCTTGGCACTTTTGAGTTAACCCTCACCAACGATATTTTAATTATTTTAATTAAGGACTAAAATATTCTAAAATTATTTTGTAATACTACAGGGCCAACATAATTAAATTATGTTTTGATGGTAAATAATGAAAATGCCCTTCGTTCATTTTTTTTCCCACAAGACGCATAAGCATTTTAATAATGAACAATAACAAAATAACAAGTATCCAAAATAAAAATTTAGAAGTCTTAATTTAAATTATAATACCTTATATAAAACTTTTGACGGGAGAGAATATTATGAATCATTTAAATGTTATACTTCCATCATGTTTAAATTATTATAATATTTTTAAAATTTAAATTAACCTCGGCACTTCTGAGTTAACCCTCACCAGCGATATTTTAATCATTTTAATTAAGGACTAAAATATTCTAAAATTATTTTGTAATACTACAGGACCAACAGAATTAAATTATGTTTTGATGGTAAATAATCAAAATGCCCTTCATTCATTTTTTTTCCGCAAGATGCATAAGCATTTTAATAATGAACAATAACAAAATAACAAGTATCCAAAATAAAAAGGTAAAATGATTCTAATTTTTATTGAATTACAAGGAGCCATGTCTTCAATAGAATGAAATTTGAAATACCAAAATCTACTATTTAAAATTTAAAGAACTAAAATCGAAGTAAAAATAAATTTAAGAGGATTAAATATTGTATTAACTTTTTTTAAATAAACTTATGGTAAAACTAATCCAATATATAAGCAATATGTTAAGCATGTTCATATTCCATTTTTTCCCCATGAAATAGAAGTTATGAATAGCAAAGAATTCAAGTGATATGGACATATTGATATAAGATGGAGAATAGATCGGCTAGAAACACGTGAGAAAATCGAGACGATGATCATAGGTAGGACCTTAAGAGAACCTGTCTCTTACAACCCTAACCATAAAGACACCATAAGGATGATCAGCCCTTGATACTGTTAGAGTATTCACACGAGAATACAAGGATGCAAGCAAAGCTCACACAAGAGAATATAATTCTCAAAAGAACAAAGTTCTTATTCATTCAAATCTCTCAAATGAATACAAAACGCAGCCTATATAAAGGCCACCATGGAACACTCTAGAATGATAAACCCAAATACATAAATGCTATAATGATGCCTTTATAATGATTGATTGGTCTGGTTGGCACCATTCAAGCCTAAACAAATAAGGAAACTACTTAAACTTGAAGTAAAAGTGAGCTACTTAAAAATAGGAAACAAAAACAAGATCTTCTAGAAGAATCTTTGACCAAATGGCCTTATTCAAGGGAAATAAAAAGGAAAACTTTATAAAAACGAAATTACATCAAAATTAATGCATAAGGATGTCTTCTAGATGCTTCTTGAGTGTTCTTGGACGTCACTTATGCTCCTTCTTCAAAACACATGCTCGTCACATGATATTTTAAGTGAATTCTTCAATCTGGATTGCACATGGGCCTTGTACATCACATTGGGCTTCTTCCATGCTTATGTTACACCAATTTCATGGACCTTCATGCTCTCCCACGTGCTCATGCTTCCATGGGCTGCAAAGTTATGCCTATGGGCCTGAATAAGCATGGTTAAGACCTTATTTACTCCCTCAGCATCTATAATAACTTTATGGGCTCTAATTGCTGCTATTTGAAGCCCCAATGCCACTTCATGGGTTATAACGATTAGATCTTCATTGGTGTCATGAAAAGGATCTTGGGCTTGCTCAAACTCTTTTTCGAAATCATGGTTGATATGTATGATGCCACATTGGCTGCCATGTAAAACACCACTTTTGCCTCTATCACATATAGCATGTTCATCTCTGTGAGGAAGACACACTAAATTTTATATCAGATAGAGAGGAAAAAAATAATCTGAAACGTTTTTCATATGGGTACTAGGCATCTGAAAGTTTACAAGGAGTTATTTTGTACATATAAATTTTTAAAACGGGGAAATTTCACACATGCCACCTGTAAGTTGTGAAAACGTGTCTTGACTGTTCTTCAAACAGCGAAACAATACAATATGATAATGCGATGTGAAAAGTTAAAACAAATCCAACATTTAAATTATTGTTTTTTTTACTCTGAGGATAAACGCTGGTAATATTAAATTCAGTTCATTCGTTAGATCTATCTTACTTCGTTCCCATTTGTAAAACAAAGACTGTTTATGCTTAAGTTTTGGCGACAAGTAGTTGGAAGCACAAAATCCTAATTGGTCAAGAGGCAATGTATTTTATAGCATTTCGTTATCTAGTTTAATGACGATGACGATTAATGAGTAGATGTAGAGAATGAACGCTGGGGGCTTTAAAACAGCTTTGATAGTGGCTACAGGGATATTATCGTTCTTATTAGCTCAACCAAGAAAGCCAGAATGAGGTCCAGGCCATTCTGGTTCTACAGCCTCGCAAAACAAAAATCGAATTCAAGGATAGGCTCCTCGGTAACAGTACCATCCACGATGAGATTTGGAGTTCAACATGTGTAAGTGGTTTTTTTTACATAAATACAGTAAACAATAAATTTAAATACCCATATACTACACTTTAAATTTTTTTTACTAAAATGTTTCAGTCAAACTCATTCTTAGGATGAATGAGTTTGATTTTATACTGAATTCGTTCATATTCAAAGGAGTTCTATTTTTTTTTTTTGAAAAAAAGACACCAAATCGTGTGAAATTTTTCTTGTGTCAGTGGACACAATGTCCCATGAGCACATGCTTTACAGATTTTCTTTTCTTTTATTTTTTTTTAAATATGCCAAAGTTTGGCAAGATTTTATTATTCTTTTTTTTAAAAAAAAAACATCCTAACTCGTGCAAATGACCAATTTTGAACGAGTTTGGACAATTTGTTTTAATTAAAATGACCAAACTCATGGTAGTTTGGCAAGATTTTTTTTTTTAAAAAAAAAACAACATCCAAACTCGTTCTCTACCTTTTAAAAAAAAAGGGAAAATAACAAAAAAAATTACATTTGAATTATAGAAACTCAAAACGCTACCATGAACTTCCAAAAGGACAAATTGCTATTGGACAGCAATTTGTCTTTTTTATTTTTATGCGAAATGATGAAAATGCCCCTTACTTCTTTTTCACTCTGTCACGTCACTTTTCATTACCCTTTTATAATCATTGGAGATCATATTTAAACCACTTAAATACCTTTCAATGTCTAGAATTAGTAAACCAAGTGAAATTTAAAATCTTCTCTCGTATTACTATTCCTTTTCACTATTCACTTGATAAAAATTCTGAAATTTAGACCAACTTTAAAAAATCACAACTAATTCTAAAGAAATTCAAATTAAGTGGTTCAAGTCTCCAATTGAAGCTTATACAATCCTCTACATGAAAAAAATACTCGTTTGGATTTATTGCATCGATTTGCACTATCATTTTCGGATTTTCCAGCATTTTTCAGATTTTCTTCAAACTTTGAAAATACATAACTTTTCGTGTACACATCCAAATTAGGCAAACTATGACTCATTTTAAATCTTAGGATGTGTACTATTTAACTGAACAGTTTCATAAAATTTGGATCTTGTTTCCCCAATTTTCAACTCAGTTTAACTTAAGGGTTTATTAAGGGTGTTGGACCCTTTTTATACTTATCAACTTATTTACCTTAAATCAAGGATATTCAACATATCCAAAATAATTATCCAACACTCATATAATATGCCACATGCTAAAATTGCTAGCACATAATTACAAACTTTATCTCATAAGCTCATTCCATATTAACTTGAGCCATTCCTCCACTTTTAGGACTCCTCTTTGCCTTTGCCTTTACTTGAGCATGGACCTAAAGGTTTGTATTTTGGAGAGAATAAGATTTCTTAGAAATCTCCGTAGCAAAGTGTACTAACAGGCACATTAATATGCATGATTATTACTGTAACTATCCATGACTATGAGCGTATCTTACTACATACTGCTAAACTGAACTAGCATATGGCCAATGCAAAACATAAGCAATTATTTGCATGTCAATATCATATAATTCAAACAACTCATACAATCATGGCAAACAATCATAAGCATTATTAATGTAAGAGTTAGTACAATTGCTACCTGGTATACTTTGGTTAGCTTGGGTTTACTTTGCTCTGAGCTCCTGAGTCTGGTAGACTCTCCTGATATTTCCCACGTATCTGGATTGCTATTTTCCTCTTCCTTTTTCTTCCTCTCTCTCTGTTTTTTTTTCTCTTTTGTCTTTTTCCTTCTCTTCTCTCTCTCTCTCTCTCTCTCTCCCCTCTCTTCTTTCTCTTTTTATACGTTTCCTTTCCTTCCTTTTCTCTTTTTTTTTCCTTTCCTTCCTTTTTCTCCTTCTCTCCTCTCTTCCTCACCTTGGCGTGAATGTTGCCTTCCGATGGTCCATTATATAGCCAACTCTTGGCGTGGTGAGCAAGCATATTTGCTTGCTTGCCACGTGTAATCTTCTTTTTTTTCATTTTTTTTATGCTCCGTCTTCTGGGTTCTACTGATATATAATGATACAACTTTTCACCAAAAACTTTTATTGCATAAATATAACCCCTTTTTGCTCTTCCATATGGTATACTGATAATACTAATTGGATAGCTCTAAGTCTCTCAAATTAATTATTTTATTTTTCTCTTTTAATTTCCTTTTCACTTGGAGGCCAAGTAAAATGATCTAGAAATTCTTTTTGGAAATCCTTTGATCTCTTGATCATTCCATCAGTATAGAAAATTCCCATAATTCAAGAGGTACTTTACTAATTTTTCTCTATCTTAAACTCTTTCTGGAAGTACCTTTTCAGGACTTCCCTGATTTTTCCCTTTTTTGAGCTTTCTTACACTTTTCATTCTCTTAAAGGCAAACTACTTTGAACTTAAGTCTGAAACCATTTTTATAAATTCACATAATCCTCAAGCTATTTTCCCCCACTTCTGCCATAATTATCTGAGGCCTCTAGATATTTTAAATAATTATATTTGGCTCAAAATCCCATTATTAGCCAAATATTAATTAATTACTAAAAATCCATTTTGAGGTTATTTCTGCTCATTTAACCTCAATCTTGCCTCAAATATGTTTCCTACAATTTCTGAGCTATTTATTCTTGCTCTGTAATCAGACATCTGAGGCATCTCTAGATATTTTCATTAATTATTTATTAAACATCCGAATATTAAATAACCTTTCAAATTCTCATAAAGGTTATTCTTGTCATTCTGATCTGAACCGGGCCTCAATTAATGATCAGTGGATTTTTCTCTATCTTCTGGGATTCTGTACAATTTTTTAATATTTTGGTCAAACTTTGACCAAAATGCCCTTTCACTTTTCATTAATTACAACAATGCCCTTGAATTTCATAAATGGCAATTTGGTACTTGAATTTCAATATTTCCACTTTAATCCCATTTTTAAAATGGCTCTACTGTCTTTAAATCTCCAAAGTGACACTTTAGTCCCTTACTTTTTCAAAATGACCATCTTACCCTTACTTTTTCTGTTTGGCAGAGTGACACTTTTACTCGTTCAGACCCTTAATTAATCCTTAGTCACTTGTTTAGCCTTTATATCCAGTTATTGAAAACCTGGATATTACACACTCTCCCACTCTGAATGCAATTGAAGCTTTCTCTTTCTCTGAGCACAGACTGATTGAGCTGGGAGTATTATTTGGGAGAGCAGTTCACCTTCCAAACTTCGCCTTCATTAATCTTATCCAACTTTGGAGTATTATTGCAACACCAAGAGCCCTTTTCGACCCTCAGAGCTTGGAGTATTATTGCTCTAGTTGTGCGTATCGCGATGCTCGTTGCTTTTACAATGGAAAGAGCTTCGTCTTCGTTTACTACACCAGGAATAGGAGCGTCGAATAGGAAATGAACAGTAACAACCGATGGTGTAAAAGCGTCCGACTTTGGAGTTAATTCTCCATCATTTTGTGAAGAATCTCAGGAAGACAATTAACATAAGTAAAGACAATTAATGTTATCATACTCAGAAAATGGATTTCACAGTGCCCTTGTACTTCCACTGAGTTAAATATTGATAATTGTTCATTAGCCATTGACAACTCTATATATGTTATTGACAAGTTTCTCAAGATATTGACAACACCTGAACTCATGCCCCTGATGATGTCGTTTTGTTGTTGCTATGAAGCTTTCTCAGTTACTTTTCAACTTAACTTTTATTTAATATGAAGCAATGAGTGAAAATTGAAAAGTCTAAGAATAATAAATTAAAAATAAAATTGTACAGTGATAAAAAATTGTGCTTGAATATGACAAATCAGGTTGAGGGAAAATAGGAGGAAGAAGGTTGGGGGTGATGATGAACATGTGTTGAACAGGTGCAATCTTAATGTTAGCTTGTCATTTTGCAAATCTATAATTTTTTGATGTTACATGGACGCTGAAGTGTTGTCGATGCCATCCGTGAAGTTGTCAATATCCTTGATAGTGTTGTCAATACTGTTTATTAGTGTTGTCTGTATATAGTTGATATGTATGTAAGTAATATGAAATTTGTGTTGGCAATGACAAAATAACAATACTTGAAGGTGAAATGGCAAATTTCATTTCTCATTTTGCAAATCAGTAATTTTTTGCTATCACGTGGATACTGAAGTGTTGTTAGTGCCATTCGTGAAGTTGTCAATATCCTTGATAGTGATGTCAATGCCGTTTATTACTGTTATCTGTATATAGTTTATAGTGTATAAGTAATATGGACTTTTTGTTGGCTATGAGAAGAAATCAATACTTCAAGGTGAAATGGTAATTTCCATTTCTCATGGAAGCAAATATGTAACTTTTTGTTGTCACAAAGATATTGAGAATGTTAACAAAAGTTATGATTATATATGTTAGAGTTGTTAATACCTTTTGTGTAGTTGTCAACAAATGAAACAACAAAATCAAGCGTTATTAATTTCATATATAAAGTTGTCTTAATTTCATATTCACATGTTGTCAATGGCTTGAGGAAACTTGTATGTTGGAGTTGTCAATGCCATATTCTTAGTTGTCATTAGTTACGTTATAGTTGTCAATACCATATTCATTGTTGTCAACGTAGCAGACAACAGCATCAGGGGCACGAGTTCACGTGTTGTCAATAGCTTGAGGAAACTTGTATATTGGAGTTGTCAATGTCATATTCTTAGTTGTCATTAGCTACGTTATAGTTGTCAATACCCTATTCGTTGTTGTCAACAACATTAGGGGCACGAGTTCACGTGTTGTCAATGTCTTGAGGAAATTTGTATGTTGGAGTTGTCAATGTCATATTCTTAGTTGTCATTAGCTATGTTATAGTTGTTAATACCCTATTCATTGTTGTCAATGTAGTAGACAACAGCATCAGGGGCACAAGTTCACGTGTTGTCAATGTTTTGAGGAAACTTGTATGTTGGAGTTGTCAATAACATATTCTTAGTTGTCATTAGTTACGCTATAGTTGTGAATACCCTATTCGTTGTTGTCAACGTAGTAGACAACAACATCAGGGGCATGAGTTCACGTGTTGTCAATGGCTTGAGGAAACTTGTATGTTAGAGATGTCAATGCCATATTCTTAGTTGACATTAGTCACGTTATAGTTGTCAATACCCTATTTGTTGTTGTCAATGTAGCAGACAACAACATCAGGGGCACGAGTTCACGTATTGTCAATATCTTGAGGAAACTTGTATGTTGGAGTTGTCAATGCCATATTAGCTACGTTATAGTTGTCAATACCTTATTCGTTGTTGTCAACGTAGCAGACAACAGCATTAGGGGTATGTGTTCATGTGTTATCAATAACTTCAGTCCACTTGTCAATACCAATGTTAAGTTCCTATTTCCAAGCTCGAAAATGGACAGTATAAACAAACCAACCTTCCCAAAGAGGAGAAAGAAATGGGATTCACTCCAAGAAATGAAAAAATTGGGGAATTTTAAAGAGTAGCACATTTTATTAGCTAAAATGTATAACCATTCTTTTAACATAGTTATTGATTTCAATCGAACAGAGGGGATAAAGCAGTACATTGGAAAATCAAAATAGTAAATAAGAAAGATTAATGGAAGAGATGAAAGATGAACAGAGGTATCGTAAGACGGGTTCAGATAGTGAGCCGCTAATAAAATGAGGGAGGGAGAGAAACAAGCATCGCTGGGTTTTTCCTTGCAGACAAAGAGAGAGAGAGAGAGAGCAGTTTGAAGAAGCTGGGAAGGAAGTTGGTATGTGTTTGTGAAAGAAGATGAAACGGATAGAGAGATGAGAAAGAGGGAGACTTCGAAGACAAACACAGAGATAGAGAGAGAGCAGTTTCATTTAGAGGACATTTTCATCATTTCCCATAAAATTCAAAAACCCAAATTGCTACCTGGCAGTAACTTGTCCTTTTGGAAGTTTAGGGTAGCTTTTTGGGTTTCTTTAATTCACTTATTATTTTCTTATCATTTTCCAAAAAAAAAACTCTGCAAAGGCTGTGACGCTAAGCGATGATGGGATGGAGGAGGCAGTGGCATGGTAATGAATAGCAACGCAGCTGGAGAAATATAGATGAAAGCAGATAGGGAGAAATAGGAAGACTGCTTGCTTCATTCGCTTCATTTCTCTCTTTCTCGTCTCGTTGTGTAAGTTCATCTTCTTGTTTCATTTCTTTCTGTTCATTTCCTTCTTTCTTCTTATTTCTTTATATATTTCTTCTTTTATTTGTAGCAGAATACATTTGTCTCTTACTTTATGTTGGAGTTCATGAACAAGCGAATCATCACTTGGAGCTCATTATATTTTCATCTTGATAAATTATTTTATTGTGACTAATTGTCTTTATGAATTTTATAATTATTTTGTATTCTTTGGATGTTTTATATTTATTTTGTCGAATAATTGTTAGATTGAAACCATTTTTGCATGGCAAATGGAAGTTGTATGTCTATGTGAATTTATTGAATATGGTAAATATATTTATTTTAAAAAAAAGTATTTAAAAAAATAGATAATGCAAGTTAGTATAATATTTTAAAAAATTATAAAGCAAGGTAATCGATTATAAAACTTTATTTTAACACATTTTTAAGTTATATAGACACATACAAACATTAACCTTAAGATTGATTTTTTTCAACTAATCAAGGTGAATAAATTTTATCACCAAGAAATTAGGCCTTCTTTAATTTCTTAAATTAAAACCTGATTAAGACCTAATGAGAGAGGAATGGGATATTAAATTAAAACAGAGATAATTTCTTAATTTCAAATTCATCCACTTACCTTTGGTAATTTAAAAAAGAGAGGGAGAAGAGAAATTGTAAATGTACTGCATTTTATTTTTCATGTCTTCCTTTTTATCCAAATATTATTAAAAAAATATGGAAAACAAAAAAATTATTAAAAAAGGGGCTAATTATTTTTTTAAGGCAAATAAATTTTCATATCTACCTTTTTTTAATAAATTCTTTTTTAAAAATTTTTTGAAAGAGTTTCCAAAATTGTTTTTTTAAAAAAATAAATGTCTCGGATGTTGTTTTAAAAAAAAATTGTCCAAAGTTTAGATGTTGTTTTTTTTTTAAAAAAAGAATAATAACATCTTGCCATACTTTGGCATATTTAAAAAACAAATCTGTAAAGCCTGCTCATGGGACAGTGTGTCGACTGACACAAAATTTTTTTTTTTGATATCTTCTTTTTTTAAAAAAAATTAAAACTCATAATGTATGAATGAGTTCAGTACAAAGTCAAACTCGTTCATTTCAAGAACGAATTTAACTGTAGTATATTGATAAAAAAATTTTAAAGTGTAGCATATGGGAATTTAAATTTACTGTTTACAGTATTTTTGTAAAAAAAAGTATGTGTATGTGTGTGCACGGGTTTAAATTCTAAAATACAAAACAAAAATCGTACACTGAAAGAAAAGCCCTACATGCAAATTAACTACTTCGGTCAAGGGGACTGTAGGTGGGAGCTCACTTAGAAATTTTTAACAGTAATTTTGACCTTTAAAGTTGTCATTTCCCGAAATTCCAAGATTATATTTGGGAAAATTATAAGTGAATTAAAGAAATTCAAAAAGTTACCCTAAACTTCCAAAAAGACAAATTACTGTTGGGCAGTAATTTGGGTTTTTTCTTTTCATGTGAAATGACCAAGATGCCCTTAAACATTTGCAAAAGGAAAAAAAACGATTTCCCACTCTTGCATTCCTGCTCTGTCACTCTGGCCTGTAACCTCTTTCCCACTCTCTATGGAAACCGTCAGCGCGCAGACTCCGGCACTTATCGTTGCTGTTGAAGTTCATCGTGTTCAAGCTTTAGAGGAATTTGCAGAAAGAGGTCGCATGCAATCGTGTCCACCGTCGCCATTGAAGTTTGCCGGAATCTCTGTTGGTGTGAAACGTGGTGTGTTGTTGCCGTGAAACATTGTCGCCCATTGAGTCTGGTAAGTCAAGTTTTTCATTATGAATGTTGTGTTTGGCCATATTGTTTTGACTTATTAGAGGGAAATTGACGAGTTGAGGGAAAGGAATGACTATAACGTAGTTGATATTGACAACTTAGACTTTGAGTATTTCATGCTCATAAAAGAATTGAATAAATGATCGATAATTATGATAAAATGGACTCTTTCATTAGGAAATCCCTCTTTAGATGACCCAGCACCGAAATATATTAGGGTTTCTGTGGTAGACAAGTAAAAGTTGTTAAAGGGTAATACATTCCATTCATATTGTTTCTATGGTGGACAAGTAGCTGTTAAAGGTTTTGTTTCTTTTGAAAGTCTAAGATGCCAGTAACCAGATGTAATACTGAAATTATTTTTGTTTCGTTTAAAAGCTGTTAAAGGTTTTGTCTCGTTTGAAATTATTTTTGAATAAGTAATGTTGAAACAAAGTTGCTTAACGTTATAGGTATTAAATTTGGAAAACTGATTGAAATAATTTATATATTCATAAAACAAAATTAGTTTGATAACATTAGTCCATGTTCTGATAATGATAACATTAGTTGCCATTACTTATACTAACAATTGTCAATACTCTATTCAAGTTGTCAATACCAAATCAATTTATTTTCTTCTTTTATCAAATCCTTAATTGGTCCGAAATGAAAATCAATTTTGAAAACATTTCACATATCATAATCAAATGCTTTCGTAAAACTTAACATTCTAGCTTTCATTTGAATTTATAAACATTCACCTATCACATCATTCAAATGCAATGCTTCTAATTCATTTGTAAAAATAAACAAATTCATTCAGATGCCTCAGTTTATATTCGAATGATATATATTAATCAATGTTCATAGTTAAAAACAATATACTTCATTCGAATGAGTTATGTGTTATCATTACTGATGTTAGAGTTGTCAATACTATATTCATAGTTGTTAATGAATGAAATAACAACATCAGGGGCATAAGTTTAGGTGTTGTCGATAGCTTGTGTAAACTTATCAATAACATACATATCGTTGTCAATGGCTAATGAACAATTGTTAACACGTAGCTCAATAGAAGTACATTCAAATTCATTTTTAAGTTCATTTGAATGACTTTTTTAAAATTTTTAATGCTCATCTTCAAGCTTCATTTGAATATGTTGAGAATGAGGTTTTCATTCAAATACAATTTTAAGTTCATTGAAATGCATTGTTATGTGTTGTCCTTACTGATGTTATAGTTGTCAATACCATATTCATAGTTGTTAATGAACGAAACAAAAGCATCAGAGGCATAAGTTCAGGTGGGAGAAATGATAGAGAAAGCTTCACAGCAACCTTCAATGGCAAACCAGCGAATGGTGAGAAATTAGTGAACGATAGAAAAGGTCACATGAAAACCACTTACGGACGCCAGAGGGAAGAAGAGGTAAACGCTCCCTGTGTCACTCTGCTTACTCTTGAAACAATGAGCGAAGAAGGGAGGTGGGAGAAAATACGAACACAGTAATTACGAAGATTAAAAACCAAATTTTAAATCAATTTCTCCATATTTCATCCTTAAATAGTAAGTAAAATTAACCCATTTTAATAATATATTTTGTAATATGGACATATCAATTTTTTTAAAATATAATATCGATATTGGTTTCCATTTTTTCACAAATATGGACATAAAATGTATATTAATAGGAATTTCAGACTATATTTAGGTCGAATAAGTCTAGGTAGCCAATCAAAATAAATGAGTTGTATTTGTTTTAAATCATCATTTAACTCCTAAACATTGTTAAAATCTTAAAATCTAACTACTAAACACTTGGTTCAACT
This sequence comes from Vachellia collinsii, assembly GCA_006871305.1. Lineage (NCBI taxonomy): Eukaryota > Viridiplantae > Streptophyta > Magnoliopsida > Fabales > Fabaceae > Vachellia > Vachellia collinsii. The sequence goes on along the minus strand of QFDD01008291.1, from coordinate 1,057 downwards.
AGTAAGGGGTTATACAAGTTTGAATAGAGGTCTCGAGATCAAGCTTTGGGAAAGCAGAAGTGTTAAATACTTCATGCTAGAGCTTCACCACTCTTGTGGTCTTGCCCCGGTTCAATTCCAATTAGTCTGGACCCTCAATAAATCCTCTAAGTTAAAGTGAGATAGGTCCAATATATCAAATACTTCATGAAAAAAAAATCTTAAAATCTAAAACTCTGAAAAAAAACAAGTCCTATTTTAAAAATTTAAAACACAGCTCTTGAATGAACAAATAGAATATATGGCCCGATTGTAAAAGAAATGATGCGATGAAGTAAGAAGCTGCAACATCCATCAAATTGTATAATTCAAACTTCGATCTCTTTCAATACCTATCAATATATCTTTTTAAAATAAACTTTTTTCCAGCACTTCAAATTTTCACTATGTTAGTAGTCGTTGTTTTGAGATTAAATGATGATTTGTAAAACTAACCCAACTTAATTTGATTATATATACCGACCAACTTGACTTAAGTTTTATCCAAATGTTTATTATTTAATATTAAATTTTTTATTATAGAAATAAACATTTTTCGTCTTTTCAGAGTTACTTATTAACCATCACACGTTACTCATAAAAACAACATTTAATATACAATCTATAAATGATTTTTTTGGCGCTATATCAACTGCAAATTAAATTGAAGAACTATTGGATGTCCCAAAAAAAGTATTGGTGAAAAAATAAGAATTAAAAGTGAAATATTTGATATTTCATATTAACGTATATTTTTTTGGTGGGGGATGAAATTTTCAAGAAAGGGAGGGGAAAATATTATATGTTTTTGTTCTTTGTCTTATAGGCTTATCTCAAGGCGTGATCTAAGTGCGATTAGATAGTATGCTCATGAGTTTAAAATGAACATCTATAAAGATTTGTTTATTAACTAAAAAACTCCTATCATCAATAATCATAGTCTTATAAGCCAGGGATATGCATTATTACCTAAGAAGCATAGATGTCTCATAATATGAAAAGTCTAATTTAATGAATTAAGAATTTAATTCAATAACAA
>QFDD01008289.1:0-10965 GCA_006871305.1 Vachellia collinsii | reverse complement strand
AGTAGTTCTGCGAATAATGTGGTGATGATGTCATCGATGAAGAGGAAGACGGCGGCAGCAACGACGAAGCTTGCGAAGAGGGATTGGGTGGTTTTGTGTTTGAGGATACTTGCAGTTATGGCTACTGCTTCTGCAACAATTGTGATGGCACTCAATAAACAGACCAAATCCTTTGTGGTTGCCACCATTGGTAATAATCCTATCAAAGTTACAATAACTGCGAAGTTTCATCACACTCCTGCTTTTGTGTAAGTCGCCTTATCTCATTCATTCTTAACTCCCCACGTTGTTATAAAAGTCTTACTGTTCTTAACTGATAACTCCACTTCTATAGAGGTTTATAAATATAGCTTGGGTTGGTCTCACCATTCATCACACTACTGACTCCATTAATAGTACGATTTCCTACAGTTTACTAGGTTAATGTCTCTACAGTTTAATCAAATTATAGGTTTAGTCCTTTGTAGTATTGTGTTTTTTTGCCATATCATTTCTTCCTTCCAAAACGTTAGTTTCTATTGTTAAAAATATAGGAATTAGAATCAAAACTCGTGAAGTATTGGAATAGTTTTTATATTGAATGACGTTAACATCATTAAAGTTAATATGTAAGTCTCTGTAAAATTATAGGGACCAATATATTGAATGGAAGAAACTATGGAAACAAAAAATCACGATTTGAAACAATCTTGATTAAAACTAAAATTTAATCCAAATATAAAAATTAATAATGATACTAACTCTAGGTTATATACACGCTGCTTCATATTCTAAATGTGGAAGCTAGCTGAGAAGTGGATATTCTTTCATTTATTTATATTGGGGACATACAGGTTCTTTGTGATAGCTAATGGGAATGCAAGTCTGCATAATCTGGTGATGATAGCAATGGATTTATTTGGACGCCAGTTTGATTATAAAGGACTCAGACTCGCACTAATTGCGATACTTGATATGGTAATATTCAAATTATTTTTTTAGTAGAAATTTTTTTATATAATTTGCTGCATTATATGGAATCAGATTAGCGATACAGTTTATAATTTATAAAGCAATGGGGCTTAGTATAAATTATATATATTGATATATTAATAAAAAATATATTGATTTTTCTCAAATTTTATTGACTTTATTGTGCTACTTTTTATATTTAAAATATCATTTGAAAATAAATAAGATTATTGTGAAAGATTATAAAAATTCAGTGGATATGATCTGCATAATTTACCTTTTGTTTTCACCAAACATGTGTGCATGTTTGTCAAATAGAATAAAGATGTACGTAATTTCGATGAAATTCTATATAAAAAAAATCCATGAAATTCAGTTAGGAAAAATTGTTTCAATTTAAAAATGAAGAAAAAATCTAAAATTTTAACAGAAAAATATTTTCTAAACGAATTGGTATTTTACTTGAAAAATGTATTTGATATTTATTTCAATACAATTGATTTTAACTCTGTTTCATACCTGTGATATATCCAAGTTTCTTTACAACAATTGTGTTGTATTTATAATACCACGCATTTCACTAGTCAAATACAATACATGGGAGCATGACAAGTTTATATGTAAAAAAAACAAAACATGAACTCTATTAATTAGTAAGAACACCCTAAAGAACATAATTAATTATAAATTACCTGCATTAATATGCAATACAGATGGTCATGGCTCTGGCGGCCGCCGGAGACGGAGCAGCGACATTCATGGCGGAGTTAGGGAAGAATGGTAACTCTCACGCACAATGGGACAAAATCTGTGACAAATTTGGAGCTTACTGTAACCGTGGCGGCGCCGCCCTTGGCTGCTCCCTTGCCGGCATCATTCTCCTCCTCATTATCTCAGGGATGTCCATCACCAAACTGCTCAAGCCAAATCGCTTTAACAATATTATTCCATGATTAGTAATAACTAAGACACGTTATTATGTGGCCTTTGTGTTGAGTTTATGTTTGATGATCGGCTGGCAATGGCTTATCTTTGTAATTAGTTATGCATTAAAGCACAAATAAATGCGTGTGTACGTTGCTACTTAATTCATTATCTGTTTTTGTTAAAAAAAATTTCCTTATCAAGCTCATCACCCATGCATATATTTTAGGCTTAGACGTTCTCCAATAAGTTGTTTGCCTTGAGAGACTTGGAGGGCAAGAGGAAATTTTTTTGAGTTTGATTTTAAAAAAATTGGAGAAGTTCAAGTGATGTTAATATATTTTAATTAATTTATCTTGGTCTCTTATCTTACATTTTTTCCTTTTTAATTTTTTTTAATTCCATTTCATCCATTTTTTTTAAATGTAATTCATGAAAATATTCTCTTTCCTCCCCTTCAAATGTCTCATACCAAATTCCTACGGGTTGTTTGTTACGAGGGATTTGAATGGATGGAAGGAAAAAATTTTGTGAATTGAATTTAAAAAAAAAATTGAAAAGTTGGGTTATAAAATTTTAATTAGAATAAAAAAAGTAAGAAAAATTCATTAAAAACTTTTAACCCCACTTCTTAGTGCTTGTTTGGCAACTCATTTTAGAGGTCCAAAATACCAAAAATCTATTAGCTTACAGATTCTACCATTTGACAACTTCTTTTTTCAAAATACATTATGAGTAAAAAAACTCCTTCTTGGCAGATGTATTCTGCTAAAATACATCTTGAATCCAACGTTTATTTAAATATAAATGCATTATACCAAAATGCATTCTGGACGAAAGTCATTTTCCAAAATACATTCTGGCTAACGATAATTTTTCCAACGGTTTTCCAAACGGACACTTAATTGTTTTTAAAAATCTAAATAAATTTTCTTTTCTCCGTGAAACCTTCACCCAAAAACATTGAGGGGAGAAACCACATAATGAGATATAAAGTGCTAACAACTACGAGTTCAATTTACATAAATATGCAAGGATGGTTTATAAGATAATTAAGAGGGTTCAATGGAATGCAATAGTTATTACATACACATTTTTCCAAATCATAACTTACTTAATTGTGAATTCTAATGCATGATCTATGGTGATTCTCCCTTTAATGTTTCTTAAAACCTTTAGTTGAACTCATCAGCTACCATAATACTTAACAAGATTAATTTGTCCATATAATCGACCAGACTTCTCTAAAGTCTCCAATTCTGAGATATATAGCTCAACCAAAAGTTACAGAGCTTACAACCACACCAATATTGTTTCCTCTTATAAAACAGGAAAACTTAAGGCATAACGGATAATGCCAAATGCTAACATGTGATGGCATGCCGAGTGGTATAAATATTTAACCTTTTTCTCCCAATAATCAAATCCTCGTAACATAACCCACTTTAATTAACTAGTGACGTTTTACAAACAAATACCAGTGCATTCCCCCCCCCCAAAATTTAATAGCATATTTCCCACAAAAAATTACACGCAACTATCCGTCAACATAACTCAACCATATTACAACATCCATTCAGAAGGTAAATTGAAAAGTGGTTATCTCAGTCTTGGCCCAACACATGACATAACACTTGTTGATTATTGATGCAAAAAATAAAAACAAAAAACTTTTTGGTTATTAATTCCTCTCGCCAATTCCAAACAGTTGCTTATCTATGTAACGCTAATAGCCTCAAGCTACACTATCCACTCAAAATCACCAAATTAACCTCTATCATCAATTATTCCTCATCGCCATTTTCCATCTTTATCTAATTTACCTGTAACCCTTCACCATCAAGCTTAACCATCCAAACGTCCCAATTTACCAAAATAACGTTTAATCAACCTATTCAAATAATCAATAACCTTAATCAACAGCTCTAATACCTCAAACAAACACTAAATCTACTTAAACTCATTTTAATGAATGAAAATTCTCTAAGATTCAAAATCGACCAACCCCAACATATAATATTCCAAACCCTAAAAATCCAAGAGCAAGGGGGAGAAATTGATTTTCATTAAACCTTGAAGTAGACTAAATTACCTAGAAGTTTGGAAGCTTGAAAAACACCCCCAAGGTTTGACAATAATATAAACTCTGGAAGAGCCCACATGTTTCCCTTCATTTTCTCCTTTTCTTTCTGCTTTTGATAAATTATCCTATCTGATAGCAAAATATTATCATAGATTAAATAGAAATTAATCCTATCAAGGTATCGGTGCAAATATGTGTGTGTGTGTGTGTGTGTGTGTGTGGGTGTGCGTGTGTGATAAATATATTTTTCAATACAAGATATCATAATTTTTTCTCTGAAGTAGTTGGTGGATGAATTTTTTATACAAATGTGTATACAATTGTAATAATTATGTTATTTAAAGATGTTTCTGTGAGACATAAAAGAAAGGGAAAAAAACCATGCAGCCTTTTGATTTGAGTAATGTTACCAGCAAAATACGTTATTCAAGCTATCCGAAGAAGAATCGAATATTATACATTGAACTCGTAATTGACAAGATCTCTTTCCTTAATTCAATGTAAGTGAAGTTGATGCTTCCTCCATTTGTAATACTCATTGCTTTTGAAAAAGGGAAAATTAATCATCCGGCTCCTATACTTTTAACTCATTTCCGTCCTAATCCTTACAATTTAACTCAATGCAATTCAGTCCCTATATTTTTACCTTTTTCTAATTAAATTTTTGAACTTTGACACACTGCAACTCAATTTCAATAGTTTAATTAATTTTATGATTTAGTCCATATGTTTTAAAAATAAAATCATATATATAATATAGGTTAATGATTATAATATAAATTAGTTAAAATTATAGGAATTGAGTTACATCAAATCAAAATGTATTGACTGAATTACAACTAAATCAAAACTATAGTGACAAAAAGATTAATTTTCTCTATTTAAAAAAAATTGGGATGTGATATGGTCTTATAGTTGCAGCATTAAAAAGAGTTATTATGTTGTTGAACTCAAGTCTGTAGAAATAAATTTTCTTTCTTCCTATTGCTTACACATTTAAATTGCTCCTAACAGTACATTGACAAAGGGTTGGCAATTAGTAATGATACAACAACAATTTTTATTTTCTTATTTTTATTAACTATTCACCTCTAATTAAATTAAAATATATTTGAAATAGAAATTTATTTTTTTGTTAAAAAACAAAATCTCCCTTAGTTACGGCACTTGGAGTACTAAAGATTTTCTCTCCCAATCATGATTAGCCATAATGTGCACTTGCAAGTTTCACATCGATCGGTTGAAACTTCAAAACTGAAATATCAAAGTGAGAACCTCATGGATGATCCAAACCAAAGATTAATAATGCAAGTGTGAATACACTACCATAAAACCGCTTCTAGTTAGGACTTTTTTCAGTCACGTAGAGTATATACTTTAAGCAGCAACACTTTTTAAGTGGAGACAGCTTTTACAACATCTTGAATTTTATTTTGTAGATTTAAAGATTGATTAAACCAATTGTTTGGATTTGTTGAGGTTTAGACGCTTCAAGATGATTAAGAGTCATATTCTTAGTTTTTTAGAGCAACCTTAGTATTTAAGAACTTTAGGGATCAATGAGTGATGTCATTCTAAGTGATTCTTTCCGTGTCAGAAATTAAACGTCTCATTTGCTTTTGATCTATATGGAATTATTGGCTAGCGTTTGATTGTAGAGTTAGGATTTGTTATGATTTTGATAATGTAGTGGTTCAAATTGTGTTTTGACTCTTCGGTTATTTTATTGTAAGTTAGAATGAAGTTGTAAGCGGTTTAGTTTGTTAAGTTACATTGATTTTCAATATGAGTATGTTGGAGGTGAAATTTCCAAGTGTTGAACTTGGGACTTGGTAATGGATGATTTTGAGTGACTTGAAATTATGATTCAAATGAGTTAAATGTACTATCTAAGTAACGAATTTTGTGTTAGTTGAGATTTTTGGAGTCGGGTTCTTTTAAATTATTTGATTTTGTTAATCAATTTTATTGATGTTTGAATCTACATTGTTATGTAGATTATTTGTGATTAGAACCTTGGGGCTGGTGCTCTTGCTTCGTGGGCTTGCTATGTAAGTCTGGAATTGAGGCAACCATAATTTACTTTATATACTTGTCTTAGATTATAAGATGTTTTGGAAATATATTTTAATACGTAAGTATATATTTTGGATTAGAAACTTCTATGACATTGAAATGAGATTTGTCATGGAGTAAATTTTGAAAAATTCTATTCTTGTATTAATAAGAAGTGTTTTGTGAAGCTGGAAACATTTTGATAACTTTATGAACTATGGATTCCGTATGCATTGTTATTGATGTTGAAAAATATTCTAGGCTATGAATGTAATTGTATGAACTATGTTGTTTATGTACCCCTTAAATTATTGGCGTTGGGTTGTGATGAAGCATATGGAATATATAGGTACCTATAAATCTATAAAGTCCGTGGCAACAGTCTCCAAACCTTGGACTTGGTATTGTGAACAGCTTGAGAATGTTTACCTTATGTCTTTTCAAGTCTTGATCCCAGTTGTGAGCAAAAAAGAAAAAAAGAAGGAATGACATCTCTTTCGTCTTGATCCCATTTGTGGGCTGCTAGAGTGGGAACTCTTGACCCACTGAGGTTGGCATGCATGACTTTGGCCAAGTCTTTCACCCTAACGAGCTTGAGTCCATGTTAGGTGTAATAAGGAGGAGTAATGATGGTTAGGATCCAACTCTTGATGTTAATATGTGTGAATGACTAATTTGTATATAAGTATGTATCTGCTTAACCATTTGTACTGCTTCAATTGCTTAGAATCCATTCCTAAAAATCTTCTAAATTAATTGTTAGCTGCTGTTATTTTATGTCTCGCCTCGTGGTTATTTAACATTTTCAGGAAAGGGTGCCGTATGATCGAATGCAAAGGGAAAGAACCACTCATTGTAGGCCTCGCTTCGTTTTGGGGCATTTGTATTAGAAGACGTATATTGCCATACTAATAAGATGCGTACACTTTGTTGCTAATATATTACATATTTGGATAATTGGTCATGTATTTATTTGAATTGATTGATGGTTATGTTTTGGGCTAGATCTCGTAGTGACAATTTGTATCAACATTGTCGTATATATATTGGAAACCCACTAGGGACATATAATTTTAGCCACATTATATTGTTGGATATGAATTAGCATGGGTTTTGTGAGTATTATAAATTAGCATGGGTTTGTGAGTATTATAAAGCTGTTAATATGGGTTATAGCTCGTTAGGTCAGGTTGAAAACACTAGTTTGCTAGTGAGTTGGAATTTAACAAATCCATTTTGTTACAATGGGTTGGCTGGCTAACCCACCAACCTACCAGTAAATATTTTTTTTAGTTTTTTCAATTATTTTTTTATATATATTTTTTTAAAAACATGATTTGAAGCTAAAATATTTTTTTAGAAGCCTAAATCATAAAAATACAAACTTAATTTATGAAAAGAGGAGGTAGAGTTTGGAGTTTTTCACATTTTTTCCTTTAATTAATAAGTCTAACCTTTTGTATTTAATAGTTAAAAAAATATAGAAAGAAAGAAAATGAAAATGAGTTGTCCTTCAGGTTAGGCGGGTGTGGATCAAGAAATCCACATCAAAATGGTCTTACATTTTTTCAAATCAACCCGTCATTTGTTTGAGGGTTGGGCCCATATTACTGGCTCTAGTGAGTAAGTTGTGTACCATGAGCCTTAATGGTTACCGTTTGGCCTATGGGATCATATCATGTGGTTTTCTATTTTATGGATAGATGAAATCTTTTCTAACCATGATAACCCTTTTATGACATAATTGTTCCTTTTATCATGGTGATGCTATTTTGGGATGTTTGATCTTTTTTGGGTTAAGGTTAATTTTGCCTCGAAAGTTTTCACGAATGATCATTGAGTCCTTGGAATTATTTTTGAATCAATGTCATCCTATATATAATAAAAACGTAGCAATGTCATCTTAACCCTTACAGACCCAAATGACCAAGGCTTGTTTACCAATTTTGCTGACATTGCTAGCCCATGACGTCCACCCCACTTTTTTTCCAACTAAGAGTTCCAAGAAAAATTTTTTAAAAGAATTGTTTTTTATGGTTATAGAGAGATTGAGAACTCAGAAAAGTTAGAATTTGAAGGAGTGGAAGAGGAATGAAAAGAAATTGAAGTGGCAATTTTTTCTTAATTTTTTTTTTGCTTGGAAGTTTTGGATGGTAAAAAAAAGATCAAGTTGATGTCATATGGGCAAGCCACGTCACCAAAATTAGTCAACTAATGTTGGCCTTTCAGGTCTATTAGGATTAGAGTAACATTACTATATTTTCATTATTTTCGGGGCAAAATTGATTTAAAAAAAACTTCTGAATACCTCTTGAATTTTGAACGAAGTTTAGGGTTAGTTTTGTTAAAAAAAAATGTCTTTTTAATAAAATATAGATTCTTCTAGAATGAATATATGTGAAGCATTGCACACCTAGCAGAGCATGTGGGGCCCACATCACTTCTTTTTAACAAACGCCCGCTCTTCACTATGATATGGGGCACATTACACGTTTTCTTAACGATCGTTTACCCTCCGTTATGGCAGAGACACTTTTGTACAATTTACGGTTTTTCATTTATTTTCACAAATACCGATGCCAAATAAAGATAGGTTATATGATGAGATTGGTCAAAGTAAACAACTAGCATAAATGAAATTTTTAAATGCAAATATAAAAGGAAGCAGCAAATCCATGCATTTATGATTTTATTCACTCTTAGAAAAAGAGTAAGTGAAGATGATGATAGTACAATAAGAAAGAGTAAGTGAAGGGGCACCCATGTACACATGAATGAGCAAGCTGTGTACCATGAGCCCTTATATATTGTTATGGTTCAGCCTATGTGATCATATTGTGTGGTTTTCTATCGTGTGTATATATGAAATCTTTTATGACCATGATAACTCTTTTATGAAAGATTTGTTCTTTTTTATGATGGTTATGCTATTTTGGAAAGTTCAATCTTTTTTTTTTTTTTAACCATGATAGGGTATTGGAATGTAACTTGTTTTCTTCTTTATCATGGATAAAGTCATTGAATATGTGGTTAAATTCTTTCTACCATGGTTAGCTTGCAAACTTATTTGATTATTATTGGTATAAGAAAAAAGTATGTTTTATTTTCAATCGTAGCTAAAAATCATACTTTCATGTTTCACACCCAGCATAGCATGGGGGGCCCACATTTCTTTTTTAAGCAAACGCCCGCTCTCCGTTATGATATGGGCCACATTCACCGTTTACTTAACGAGCGTTTGCCCTCAGTTATGACACGGGGCACATTTATACAATTTACGGTTTTTCATTTATTTTCACAAGTACCGATGCCTAATAAACATAAGTTATATATATATATAGATGGGTCAAAGTAAACAATAATTGAAAATTTTTAATGCAAATACAAAAGGAAGCAACAAATCCATGCATTTATGATTTTATTGATCATTCTTAGAAAAAAGAGTGAGTGAAGAGGATGATACTACATTAATAAAAAACTTAAAAGGGTATTTTCTACAATCAAGAAATTATTGGGACTTCTAGTGGTGTTTTTTTTTTTTTTTTGTTGATAACTGTGGTGGTTCTTGCTATGGTGATAATTATTGGATATTTAGCATTAGGGGTTGCTATTATTTTATTGGGTTGGGTGCTTATTTTTCCTTTTTTTATTTGTCAAAAAATGAAGACTAACAAAGCATAAAATACAAGGAATCATGCTATTGGTGGTAAAGACATCAAAGGGATTGCCACACATGAAGGTGCATCCATGAAAGACAAATGGAAAAATCAAACACCATATTGTGACACCTCATTTTATAACTTATTAATTCACCTAATTATTCAATTCATGTTTCTTCAATATCTGTCCATTCAAATTTACTATCACATTCCTAAAATGCCCATAAAATGACTTAATTCCTTACCAACCTACCCTTTCTTTTTTGCCTATAAATAAAGCACAATCTACAGTTCTCTTCATTTCACTACCTTATTTCACAACTTCCCTCACAAATTCCTTTTCCAAATCCCCCATTTTTCACATACCTTAACGATTTTAAGCTTTTTTCTCTTCCCTTTTAGTTCAAAGCGAAAGGAAGAGAAGAGCTACTGCTAAAGAGATCGGCCATCAAATTTAAGGTACAAATCTCTGCTTTTTCCTTCAATTTTTTTTTTACCAAAAATCTCTAATTAATTTTTTATTATAAGTCTTGATATCGAATGTTATTTTCCATTTTTAATGATTTTTTCATCCGATAGTGATCTTGGTTTTCAGTGAAGAAAAAAAGGTTTTCAGCACAATGCTAGAAAAATAAATCTAAAGCTTGTTTGACTCATGTTTGAAGATCATGAGGCCCAACAAGCTATTTAATAATGGTTTGTTACAAATGGAAAATTATAGAGATCTTTTCTGGAGGAAATTGAGTGATGAGATTGATAAATCAAAAGAGAATTGGGAAAACAAACGCTTAAACAACTAATTACATTGATAAAAATAGAGCTATTTGCACAAAATAGCCACTGTATGAAGTGTCATAAAAACATATAATCGTGGAATAAAAAAAATTAGAGATCTGTTCTAAATCCTCCATTTTTCACATACCTTGATAATCTCAAGTTTCTCTTCATTTTTCCTTTTAATTCAAAACAAAAGGTTTAGAGAAGACATACTGTTAAAGAGATCAACCAGCAAAATATATATTCTTTCTTTCACAATTTTACCAACAATCTTCGGTTAATTTTTTTGAGGATTCTTGATATTGATTGTTGATTCCCATTTTTTAAATGATTCTTTTCATCAGATGTGGATCCTGATTTTCTGAGCAAAATGTTAAGATTTACCATTTGTTTTTTTTTTTAGCTATGCACTTCCATGGAAGCTCATTGTTCTATCTTCTGCACAATGTTTTTTCATCTATAGCCTGCTTAGCTTCATGTTTAAATAGCGTGAAACCTCACGCAATTTAAGTATGA